>PVKS010038311.1:0-17798 GCA_004027875.1 Aplodontia rufa
TCCCCTTCCCTCCACCTCCAAGTTCTCTAGGGAGCTTTCGCTCCTGTTGCACTGAAAGTCATTCAATTTGAGGCTTTGTTAGGTCAGCCGTCTGTCCTACTGCTTCAACATAAATTCTAGTATCAACAGATGAGAGAAACCATTCGGCCCTTAAGTCTCTGAGCTTGGGAGACTTCACTAAGCATAATTCTGTGTCCTTCCCTCTTTAAAAAAAATAAAAAATAAAAAACTCAGTAAGAATAAAAACAAACAATGAAAAAGTAAGTAGAGTTGACTGTCTCTCTCTCTCTTTCGGAAAAAAAAGTGAGATTTTTCTTTGTATTCTAATCTATCATCAGTTTTCACAAATGCTCCTTTTGATTAGTCCCAGTAGCCAGTGGTCAAATCCACAGGTCTTGGACCTGTCCTTGGTATTTCCCCTTTCCTGGTAGGATCTGCTATTATTTTGTAGCCACCCCTGGGACCCAGCTGCTCTCTGCTCTCCTCCCACAGCTCCCTGGACTGTTCCTGTGAGCCTTAGCACAGGCTCGGCAGGATTTCGGATACTCATCTCTCCATTTACATATAAATTGAAGTTTGAGATATTCTCTATCCCAGAGAGATGCTGCAGGTGAGGGCTAGGGTGACCTACCTTGTTTTCACTGTGGGTCTGTATGGATTTTGGAGGATTGTGGAGGGATGTAGGTATCTGCCATTATTCAGGAATCTGGAATCTTCCTGCTTTCACCATATCTTTTCTTTGTTGTTTTTTCATCATTCCTGCCTTCCATTGGTTTAATCAAATTTTCTTTTTTGTGCTTTCCATCCAACATATGTGTGTTTTTTTAATGAGAGAGAGAGAGAATCAATTTTAATTTTTCATCTGGCCTTTGTTTCTCCTACACTCAGTTGTATATGTGGTGCTGGGGCTCGAAACCGGGTCCTCACACATGCCAGGCAAGCGCTCTGACCACTGAACACCACTCCAGCCCCTGCTTCCCACATATGTTGAAGTCATAGTTCTATTTCTGTCCTTTCAGTGCAGCACACACATCTGGCTTAGCAAAATCTAAAGTTAATTAAGATTACTCCCCTCCTTCCAAGCAGCATATAAGCCTGAGAATGCCTTGAATCCTTTTTTCTCCCTGTCTTAGTATTGGTCATCCAATTAACAGTTTGGGATGTTTCACATGCCAGGATGATAGAGCAATGAACAAAAGAAAGAGAAAATCCCTGTTCTAATGATTTTCATTTTAGTGAGAGATGAGCAAGATGTAAAATTTTTAGATGTACAATGTTGTGTAGCGAAAAGCACTAAAAAGTAAAAACTAAGGCAGGGGAGGGGAATATAAAGAGGTGAAAGTGAAGGAAGGCAAATTTAGAATTAAGACCCGAAGGAAGTATGAAAGTTAGTTATGCAGCTATCTTGGGGAAGAACATCCTAGGAAAAGATAATAGCAAGCGTAAATCCATAAGGGACTTTTTGGCATGTTTAGGGAAACCTATATGGCAATGGGGAAAGATTGAGGAGAAGCATGGAAGGATACAAGGTCACTAAGTTAACAAGTGAATCTTTCTGCTTTCCAAACGCACTTGGAATTCAGCACTGGCAGAATTTGCTGACGCCCAGTAAGGTGTGAAGAAAAGTGATGTCATGGATGACAACCAATATTCTGACCTAAACAACTGGAAGAATAGAGTCACCATTAACATCCTATTATCTAGAACTTAATCATGTGGCACAGAAGGCAGAATTTTGAGAATTCCTCCAATAATCCTTGCTCTTGTATAAATCCCTTCTCCATTGAGGATGAATCTATCCCCTGTGATTATGTTCTGAGGCAAAAGGGCAATTGTTCAGGTGGGCCTACTCTAATCACAAGCCCTGTAGAAGCAGTTCTTTTTCTTAACTGATGGGCAGAAGGGCGAGTCAGAGATTCTAAGCAGGAAAAAAGAGCCTGCATCACTGTTGCCTTGAAGAGGAGAAGCGCCAGAGAAGACATCCCAGCTGCCCTAGGAAGAGAGCAGCCTGCAGCCCAGAGCCAGTAGGGAACAAAGAACTCAGATCTGCAGCCCCGAAGAATGGGATTCTGCCAACCCAAATGATCTAGTGAAGAAACAGGTTCTTCACCAGAACTTCCAGACAAGTCCCAGCACAGTGGACACCTTGATTTCAGCCTTGAGGGACCCTAAGCAGAGAACCCAGCCAAACTCACACTTCTGACTCTGAACTCTGAAATAATAAGTGGGTGGGTGTTGTTTTAAACCACGAAGTTTGTGGTCACTTGTTACATAGCAATAGAAAACAAGAAGGTGGCTAACTCTTAGGAGGCTGGCAAACGGTATCTGAAGCTGAACGTTCACATGCATTGTTAAACCTGGGGGAGAGCTTCTCGAATGGAAGAAAGACAAGGACGAAACTGAGGGGAGGATAAGACATACTTCCACATACAATAACCCTGTGCTGATCAGATTAGCAGGCCCTAGCCATAGTGAGTATTGAGCACTGGAAATGTGGAATGACATGCTGTGAGTGTAAAATACCCATTAGATTTTGAAGATTTAATATTTTAAAAATGTAAACTATCTCAGTAAGTATATTTAAAATTTGATTATATTTTATGATAACATTTTGATATATTGGATTAAATAAAATATATGACTAAACTTAATTGCATTCATTTTCTTTTTACATGTAAAAATTGGATATCGGACTGGAGCGGTGGCTCGGCAGTTACCGTGCTTGCCTGACATGCGCAAGAACACAAGTTCAAACCCCATGTACACAATGAAGTGTCCCAGGAATGAAAGTCATGAAAAACTAAATAAAGATTGCTTCTCTCTCTCTCTCTCTCTCTCTCTCACTGTCCCCTCTTCCTAAAAAAGGCAAAAGAAAAAATATTGGGCATATATGTAATTTTATTTTTTAAAGAGAGCGAGAAAGAATCAATTTTATTTATTTTTTCATCTGGCCTTTGTTTTTCTGACACTTGGTTGTGCATGTGGTGTTGAGGTTTGAACCCAGGTCCTTGTGAATGCCAGGCAAATGCTTGAACTGCCGAGCCACCACTGCGGCCCCTATATATGTAACTTTAAAGTTACATGTGTGGCTTGGGTTATTTTATTTAGCTTTTTTGGATATTTCACATTTCTTTACCATGTATTAGTTGAATTTATACATTATTTTTATTCAGCATTTTATGTTTAAAAAGGCAATATTTCCATAAAAAATAATGGCAGAGAGCGCTCAGTCACTCTCAGCGAACCTGTCTTCACCGACTGCATTAATAAGTAGTTGATGGGGCTGGAGCGGTGGCTCTGCAGTTTCGGCACTTGCCTGGCATGCACAAGTACGCGAGTTCAAACCCCAGCACCACGTGCACAACAAAGGCTTGGAGCAAAGAAAGCAACTAAATAAAAAATTGCTTCTCTCTTTCTATCACTCTCTCTCTTAAAAACAAAAACAAAACTAGTTAATGCACGTAAGTGTACATGAGGAGGAAACTCTGAGAAACAAAGGAAGGCAATCACATTAGATGACCACCATCGCGGAGTCGCAGATGGTGCTTCTATTCCTGCATGATTTCTCCTTTGAGTTGGGCGCACCATAGTCCCGGAAGAGAATCTAAGTTCTAATAGCAAAGCTGGGGAGGAAAGTTGTTATGTAGGCGGGAATCGCAGCCTATCATTTTGCAAGGAAGAGGAAAGGACCAGGGTCACAGCTCAGCCTAACAGGGACACATTGCAGTGCCCTCTGGTGGACTATGGCCGCACCTGAGCCAAGGGGATCAGAACCCTTCACTTAACCACCTTACCACCCTCTTACCTCAGTATGGTGGATTTACTCCTCTGTGGAAAACTCAGGATAATGTCCCTTCTCATTCAGACTTAAAGCCAGAATCCTTGCTGTGTATTCAAGACTCTAGCCATATGCCCTTCTCTCCTGCCCCAGCTACCTTTCTGTTCCCCCCTCCTACTCCTCCTCCACTGACTCTCCACCCTAACCTTG
This sequence comes from Aplodontia rufa, assembly GCA_004027875.1. Taxonomy (NCBI): domain Eukaryota; kingdom Metazoa; phylum Chordata; class Mammalia; order Rodentia; family Aplodontiidae; genus Aplodontia; species Aplodontia rufa. The sequence goes on from PVKS010038311.1 coordinate 3,989, forward strand.
CTGGACTGCTTGCTCTTCCTCTGCCAGCAGAGCTTACTCCTGCCTCTGCATTTGCTTTCTCCTCTGCCTGATAGGTATGTATGTCTCCTCTGCCTGATACTCCTTCATTTCCTTCACAGCTGTGCTCAAATATGACCACACCACCTTATCACCCTAAATTGAACAACAATCCTCCTCCCAGCATCCTGTATCTCTTCAACTGGATTCATTGTTTACCATGACATTTAACAACATCTGCCAGTTTATGTATCAATTTAAATGTTATATATGGTTTTCCCTCAATATCCATGGAGGAAGAGTTCCAGAATCCACCCATCCCCATTCAGGATACTCAAATCTGCAAGTGCTCAGATTTGAGCACCTTATATAAAATGGTATGTTTGCATATGACCTATACACAACTTCCCATATACTTCAAATACTCTCTAGATTACTTAAAATACCTAATGCAATGTAAATGCCAAGTAAGTAGTTGCTGTACTGCATTGTTTAGGGAATGATGATTTAAAAATTCAGTACAGTTGGGCACAGTAGTACATCCCTGTAATTCCAGAGACTTGGGAGAATCACAAGTTCAAAGCCAGCTTCAGCAACCTAGTGAAGCCCTAAATCTCAAAATAAAAAATAAAAAGGGGATATGACTCCAGGGTTGAGAGACCCAGGTTCACTCTCTAGCACACACACACAAAAGGGCAGGACAGACACTTTTTTAAAAAAATATTTTTGATCTGTGGTTAGTTGAATCTGCAGATATGGAACCTATATCCTGAGTATATTACTCATCTTGTCCTACAATAGTGCTTCAGCATCTATGTATTACCTATCTCCCCCCGCCACTAGAATGTAAACTTCAAAAAAGCAGTAACTGTGTCTGTTTTGTACACATTTGTGTTCCCAGCATCTAGAACAGTGCCTGACATGTAGTAAGTGCTCAAAAATTATTTTGAATGAATAAATGTAACAAGATCTAAACCATGAATAGGTATATGGTCTTCATTGTTTCATTCTTGGATATCAAGACTTAATTTCAAAGGGCTGGAGCAGTGGCTCAGCAGTTATAGTGCTTGGCATGCCCTAGGATGCAGGTTCGAAACCCAGAACCACACATGCAATGAAGTGTCAGAGCAACGAAAGCCACATGAAAAACTAAATAAAAATTGCTTCTCTCTCTCTCACTGTCCCTTGCTCTTAAAAAAAAGTCACAAAAGTTCAACTTTCCACAAATTTATGTAAAATTAGTAAAATTCTAATTCTAATCCCAACAGATTTCTTTTAAATTTGACTAAATTATTTTAAAATCCATTTGGAAGAAACAAAGGAACTGAAATAGCTCATAAGTATAGGAAGAAATACATTGTGTCAGATGTCAGAAGACACTGTAAAGCTACTATAATAGCACCAACATAATATTGGTGTAGGAATAGACAAAAAAGCCAGTGGGACAAAATAGAAAGTCCAAGAATATCTGTTTATAAAAATATAATATATGAACAGTGAAATTTTAATTCAGTGAGCAAAGGGTGATTATACAACAAATGGTTCTGGTATCCCATTTTATACCATATACAAAAATAATCTCCAAGTATATTTAATGCAGAAACACAGCTGGTACTTTTAAAACCCCAACAGAAGTTCAGAATATTGTTAGTTTGGTTCTTGGGCCAACGTGAAGATGCATGACTGATTTCATCGTAGTTGCAATTTATAGTGCACATCCTTAATCTCTCAGTTTTAGCAAGTCCCATTTCACCACAGGTCTCAGAGTGTCAAAGCTCAGGCAGTGTGAGGAAGGAGTTCATGGTGTAGAAAGAGAGTGAACAGGGCTGGAGCCATGGCTCAGCAGTTTCAGCGCTTGCCTGGTAAGCATGAGGACCCGGGTTCAAACCCCAGCACCACGTACACAACTAAGTGTTGGAGCAACGAAGGCCATGTGAAAAACTAAATAAAGTTGTTTCTCTCTTTCTCTGTCTCTCTCACTGTCCCTCTCTCTTTAAAAAAAATAAAAATAAAGAGAGTGAACAAGAATGGGGTGTTAGAGCCCAAATATGAGGAGGTTTCTACAGGGAAGTGGGGGTGGCAGTGGCAGTCACCCAGCTATCAGAGTCCAAGGCAAGGAGGGGGTCCATAGAGGAATGGAAGAAAAGATTGATCAAATAAGTAAATATGTTAAAGCTAATGGGAGCCAAGTTTCTTGCTATTAAAAATGAAAGGAAGGCTGGAGCAGTGGTGTCTTAGCAGTTTCAGCACTGCCTGGCATGCACGAGGACATGGGATTGAACCCCAGCACCACGTATACAACGAAGTGTTGGAGCAATGAGAGCCACGTGAAAAATTGGATAGAATTGATTCTCTCTTTCTCTCTCACTTTCTCTGTCTCTCTCTCTGAAAAAATAAATAAATAAATGAAAGGAAAGCCAAGTGTGGTGGTACACGATTGTAATACCAGTGGCTCAGGAGGCTGAGACAGAAAGATTGCAAGTTCAAGCCAGCTTTAGCAATTTAGCAAGGCACTAAGTAACTTAGCAAGAGCCTGTCTCAAAATAAAAAAATAAAAAATGGGCTAGGGCTCTGGAAAGCAGTGTGGAGATTCCTCAAAAAATTAGGGTTGGATCCACCATATGATCCAGCTATCCCTTTTCTGGGTACTTTGCCAGAGGAGTTAGAATTAGCACATTACAGCAACACAGCAAAATCTATGTTCATTGCAGTTCCATTTACGATAGCTAAATTATGGAATCAACCCAGATGCCCCTCACTGGATGAATGGATCCAAAAGCTCTGGTATATATATACAGTGGAGTTTTACTCAGCTATTAGAAACAATGATATTGCATCCATTGAAGGCAAATGGATGGCAATGGAAAAAATCATGCTGAGCAAAGTCAGCCAAACCCAGAGAGTCAAGGGCCGAATGTTTTCCCTCAGTTGTGGTGGCGGGAGCTAAATCCAGGCTTAGGGGAAAGATAGATAAATTCATGGATTATAACCATAGAACAAAAATGCAATATGTTAATATTTATGAGATACAGTTGTAAGATACTGCATAAGATTTTTAAACAAGCTATACTGCATGCCTTTACAAAAACAAATGTTAGTCATATTGTCAAATATATCAAAGAATAACAAGGGATGATAGCAAGGGAGAAAGGGAAATGTTGAAACTGAGATAAAGCAAGGTACATTCCAAGCATTTTTAAGTATGTCACTGTATATTCTATAGTCATGTATATAAAAATGTTCTCCATAAGTATAAGAATTATGTCACTGTACTTGGGTATTTTAGGAAAAATTTAGGACCCAGAAGAGAGGCAAGGGATTGGGGGATGGGAGGAGGTAGGTAGAGGGGTGGGGGTGGGGTATGGACCAAATTGTATTGCTGTATTGTATGCATCTAGGAATATGTGACAACAAATCCCATCATTATGTACAACCATAATGCACTAATAAAAATTAATTTAAAAAATTTTAAATGGGCTGGGAATGAGGCTCAATGGTTAAGCACCCTTGGGTTCCATCCCTGGTTGCCCCCCACCCTCAAAAAAAATGGAAGGACAAATGCAGTAATGGAAAAACTAGAATGAACCCTGTGGTGTTGGTCGGGATGGGAGGTACTGGAGTAGATTCATGGTTTTCGTTTGATATAAATAGATAAAATACAAGTATATGTATTATACAAAATGTATTTACTAGATCTATCCTCTGAGATGGCCTGGGAACAGTGACATGCTGAAGCAAGGAGCCTACTTAGCACCCATATTTTAGATTCTGATTGCTAAGAAGCCTGGAAGACACCTTCTTAAGTAAATCAAGTTAACATCACCAGTAACGCAATAAATTGAAATTGTGCACCACCAGAAAGAGCAGAATCATTTCTTTGATATTTCTGTCAAAGATACATAAATTCATTCTAGACTTGAGGTTACATCGTACAAACTCAGATCAAGAGACAATCTAAAAATAACTTGCCAGTTATCTTCAAAAGTGGTCAAATGACCACTTTTTTTTTTTTCAAGCGCAGGTCAAGGAAAGACTGAGGAACAATTCCAGCCTCTAAAGAGGGATGGAAAAAAAACCCAAAGCAATGTGTGCTTCTGGGCTGGATTCTTTTGCAAGGACATTCTTGGGACAGTTGATGAAATTCAAATGGCATCTGTGAGTTAGATTATAGTAAAATATTATCATCAAAGTCCTTGTTTTGATGATTACATTGTACTTATGTAAGAGACTGTTGCTGTTTGCAGGAAATAAACATTAAAGAATTCTCATGGGTAAGCAAGTATATTGTTGGCAGTAACTCACTCTTGAATGACTCAAAGGGAGCAAAAAAGTTTTTGCATTATAATTGATATTTTCTGTACATATTAAATTATTTCAAAATAAAAGGGGGAAATATGTTTTAACCACCAGTCCAATGGAGAAAAAGAAAACCAAAACAAAATTATACACGTAGAATTAGAACTTACAGTTATGGATACCTGTATACATATGTGAATACAAAATAATTGTCAACTGTCAAAAAGAATGATTTGATGCATTTCTAAAAAGGAGCATTGGACATAGAAAACCAATCTACAATCACCCAGACCAGAAATCCACATTATCCATTCTTGTATAATTCCAAACACCTGAGGTGGAAGGGTCAATTAATAAGGGAATGAGGACACATGATTGTGCCTGAGCACTATTCCCCTTACACTAACCAATAGTCTGTATCCTAGAAGATGATACCCCCATCTTCGTAGAGTACTGTCTCTGCTTCAACTGTGCCTTCAGCAGATGCCCCCACACTCTTATCAGGCAAGCATTTTCTGGATAGCATAGCACTGGACATGATCTATGCTAAATACTATGGTCATGGGTCTCTGGTCTGGTACAGTTACATAGGATCCTATGCAAGTGTATCAAATACACCATAAGCCCTGGGATAGTGGTGCTGGCTGAGACCCTGTGGGCAGGAAAGGCAAACCCATGCCTTAAATATATGTCTGTTCCTGTGAGCATGAACTCTATTCCTTCCAGGATGGAAGGGGTTCAGTGTGATTAAGTTGATTTCCTAAGAGAATGGTACCATATCCTGAGCTCCCAGTTGGTCTTTGTTATTGGGAGGCTGGACATTTGGCTGAGGAGTTAGTAGCTAGATCAGTATTAGTAAGTGAGACACCATGCTGTTGACCCCATGGGTGGCCTCCATCTCTGTCACTGTGGCAACCTTATTCATGTGCCTTTAATGCCTGCACTCAGCAGCTGACTACAAAGGCTGGCTTGGGTCAACTGGCTGACTCATTTTTGTCTTCTTGGTTATTTAAAGCCTTCTTAGCAGATGCTCCCGGGTGAACATTAACTTGTGATACAAAGATCTTCACACGTCAAGCCTACTCCCATATATCCATCCACACAACCTTACTTCAGATCTCTTTGCTTTCAATCTCCTAATATTTTCCTTTCAGATCTCAGACAGTTAGCCAAGTTGCCACTGCCTAGGTCTATGTGTAGAATTGTCCCTCTGTATCCCAGGGGAACTGATTCCAGGACCACTGCCCTCCTCTCAGGGGATACCAAAACCCACAAATGCTAAAATTCCTTATATAAAATGACACTGTAGCCAGGTTCAATGCACATGCCTGTAATGCCAGCAACTTGGGAGTCTGAGGCAGGAAGATCACAATTTTGAGATCATCCTCAGCACCTTAGGCTCTAAGCAATTTAGTGAGACCCTGATTCAAAAGAAAAAATAAAAAGACTGGGGATATAGCTCAGTGACATGGTGCCCCTGGGTTCAATCCTAATACCCAAAATAAAAAAATAAAATAAAATGATATATAACCTATAGGCTATAAGTACTCTTTAGAGTGTGTATGTCGGGGGGCGGGTACTGGACATTGAACTCTGGGGTGCTCTACCAGTGAGCTACATCCCCAACTTTTTGATTTTGACTTTTGAGTTTGGGTCTTGCTAAGTTACTAAAGCTAGCCTCAAATTTAAGATTCTTCTGCCTCAGTCTCCCAAATAGCTAGAATTACAGGTGCAAGCCACTGTGCCCAGCTTCCATATCTAGATGACTTGTACTACCTAACACAATGTAAATGCTACATAAATAGTTGTTATACTATATTGTTTAGGAAATAATGATAAGGAACAAACATCTGCACATGTTCGATATAGATGCAATTCTTTTTATTATTTATTTTTCACTGGCACAACTTGTTTTATTTTTTATTCCACATTTTTATTGGTGCATTAAAGTTGTAAATAGTGATGGGTTTTCTTGTTATATATTCATGCATGCAGACAATATAATTTGGCCTAGATGCAATTTTTCCCAAATATTTTCAATTTATGGTTGATTGAATCCAAAGATGCAGATATGGAGGGCTGACTATATTCTAATTTAGGACCACTTTTTTTTCTTTTTCTTTTAAGAGAGAGTGGGACAGTGAGAGAGAGCAAGAAAGAGAGGAAGAGGGAAATAATTTTATTTAGTTTTCCATGTGGCTTTCATTGCTCTGACAGTTCGTTGTGTACGTGGTGCTGGGGTTTGAACCCATGCCCTCATTCATGCCAGACAAGCACAGTAACTACTGAGCCACCGCTCCAGCTGGCCACTGCTCTTTCCACAAAAAGATCACTCAGTATACTGGCTGAAGTTCTGCTCTTAGGATAATTCCCCTTCAGCACTGTCTGTCATGTCTAAGTGAGATGCTGCCTAATTATCCATTTGTTGCTTATACTTATATACTAAAATGACCTATCTGTAAACCTAGCACAGGCATTGGTCCACCTCAGCTGGTCATCTAAGATTCCCCAGTAGTCATAGGTAAGTGGAGGGAGAGTCTCTGGTTCCACAGCGGTAGGGACTATGGGAGTCTAGGTTATCTGCTCATGTAGCTTTCTCTTGTCTTCGGTCCTACTTGTAAGTGATACTAGATATATCACTTCAATACCGTGATGGATTGTTGCTGGGCATTCCTGACCTTACGAACTGGTGGTTCTGAGATAATTCAATTTGTGATGGGAAATTCCTGCAATTTTCAAAGGGTGTTTAATTCCCTCCTGCAGATGGCATGGTCTTGCTCGAGAGTCCCCAGGACCCTTCTAAGACTTGACACAAATTACACGCAGTGTATTCTCCCATCTCTGATAATCTTCAGCCCTCTTTGCACTATACCTGGTACTTCCAGCAAAATGGTTATGCTCTGACCCTGCTCTAGGCCTCACTCAAAGCTGCCAGCCCTTTATAATACCTGGCATGTAGACTTGAGTGCTATGCTCCAGAACTTGAAGAGGCCCAGGTCTCTGTAGAAGTACAAGGTGCAATGATTTGTCTTTTATTTTGGCGGGGATAGCTCAACAACACTCCTCATGATTGGATTTCTACAACCTCTAAGAATATGAAAGGTCCCTGAATCTTCACAGAGTTCCCTCTAGTGTGCACTTATCTTCCCAAAGCCTCCGATGTATTATCCACCTCTTGTTAACCTGGCTCATTAACATAATGTCATCAATGCAATGGATCAGTTTGATACTCTAAAATATGTCCAAATAGTGCAAATCTCTTCAGACTAAATTGTGACATAGAGTAGGAGATACAACCCAGGAAAACTTCAAGTGTAGGGGCTAGAGTGGTGACTCAGTGGTTAAAAGCACATGCCTGGCATGCGCAAGGACCCAGGTTCGAACCCCAGCACCACGTACACAACTAAATGTTAGAGAAACAAAGGCCAGATGAAAAAATAAATAAAATTGATTCTTTCTCTCTCTCCCTCTCTCTTAAAACAAAAACAAAAAAACCAACTTCAAGTGTATATTGTCAATTTGAAGTAAGTGAAAACATTTTTCTGTCTTTTTTTTTGATTGGGAGAGAAAAGAACACATTTTCCAAATCAAATGTTGTGTAGTGTGAACTTAAAGCCAAATTACTCCATTGTAGCAAACACCACATAGGTAGAATAAGAGCTGCAGTTGGGACTATCGTACCTGGTTGAATTCATAGTACCTGTCTGTAGTCACCCTGCAGGATTCATTTCTTTTCTGCAGGGTTCAGAATGGTGAATTAAATAGAGATGTGCTAGAAAACACTATCCCTGCATCCTTTGTATCCTTAAGGAGGAAACTAGTTTGTTTTTTTTTAAAGAGAGAGGGACAGTGAGAGAGAGGGAAAGAAAGAATCAATTTTATTTAGTTTTTCACGTGGCTTTTGTTGCTCCAAGACTTAATTGTGTACGTGGTCCTGGGGTTTGAACTCCCACACCTGCACATGCGGGGCAAGCGCCATAACCACTGAGCCACCATTCCAGTCTCTGGAAACTAATTTCTATTATCCCTTCTCCTGGCAGTTCCCTGTGTTCCCCAGGAGTAACCAATCCTGATTACATACTCAGTGACTGAAAAGCAATCACTGAATGGGTCCAAGGACCCAAAGGACACACTCCAAGCCAGGCCCAAGACAGAATTCCAGTTATTATCTGGCCCTCATGTGCCTCCTCAGCTCTAACAGGGAGGAGCCACAATGACACTGCAGATCTCCCATATGGCTGTCAGAGCAGACCCTGCCTCCAACAGGCATCCCCCTGCCACAGTGCAGTTACCCAAGTAAATACCATTGGTCTCTGTGAGAGAACTTGAGAATCATTATCACATATTCTTTCCATAGCATCAATGGTCTTTCTCCTGTGGCCCCAGCCACCTCTTCAGCCATGGGATTTCAAGTCAGAAAACTGACTCAAGTCTGGACATGGGCAAAGGGATTATGAAATTTTTTAGGGCTATTTTCTTCAGCCTTCTAGTCCTCTCGTAATTTCTTCTGCTAGTACAATCTAGCAGACGATATCCTTGACAATTGTCCTTTTCTTTTTTTAAGAGAGAGGAGGAAGAGTGAGTGAGAGAAAGAGAGAATCAACTTTATTTTGTTTTTCATGTGGCTTTCGTTGCTCCAACACTCTGTTGTGTATGTGGTGCTGGGGTTTGAAATCAGGTCCTCCAGCATGCCAGGCAAGCACTGTAACCGCTGAGCCAAAGCTCCAGCCTGTCAACTGTCCTTCTGTGTTGCCCCTAGCAACACTTCATTCATCATCTCCATAACTGTGGGCCAGTTTCTTGTGGCTGCCACTCTAATCTCACCAGCCATTATGATTACTACCATTGATCATTGTCTTCTTATTATCAGTAGTATCCTCGGGAGGAGAGCCACTATTTAACTTTTTAGAGATTCTGGTCAGCCAATGACCAGCAAATTCTTCATGACCTTGATAACGAATGTGTCTTCTAGGGCTCCCATGGAGCACAATTATCTACCAGGTCTATAACCACTGTCCTTCTATTATCATAGGCTCATTTATCTGTCTTTAATTTTTAAATATAGTCAAATACACATAATATAATATTTCCATCTAAACCATTTTTAAGTATGTAGTTCAGTAGTGCAGAATCTGAGTTGCCCAGGCTGGCCTTGAATCCTCCTGCTTCAGCCTTCTGAGTAGCTGGAATTAGAATTCCTTTCATCCTATAAAACTGAAGCTGTGAGGGCTGGAGCGGTGGTTCAGTGGTTTCAGTGGTTTCGTGCCTGGCAAGCACGAGGACCCGGGTTCAAACCCCAGCACAATGTACACACCTAAGTGTTGGAGCAACTAAGGCCATGTGAAAAACTAAATAAAGTTGTTTCTCTCTGTCTCTCTTACTGTCCCTGTCTCTTTAAAAACAACAACAACAACAACAACAACAACAACAAACTGAAGCTGTGAACCCATAAACAACTCCCCCACCCTTCTCCCCAGCCCCTGGCAACCACCATTCTATTTTCTGTTTCTATAAATTTGAATATTCTCAGTACTTCATATAAGTGGAATCAGACAGTATTTGTCTTTTGTGACTGGCTTTCACTTAGCATAATATCTTCAAGGTTTACTCATGTTGTAGCATGTGTCAGAATTTTTTTGAAGGCCAAATAATAATATTCCATTGTATGTCTGTACCACATTTTGATTATCCGTTCATGCACAGAGAACACTTGGGTTGTTTCCGTGTATCTATTGTAAATAATGCTGCAATGAAGGTGGGTATACTTTTGTACCTGGTTTTGAACTTTATGTAAATGAAATGAAACACTGTATAAATAAAAACGTATTTTTTGCATCTGTTTTTCCCCCTCACCATTATATTTATGAAATTCATCTATCTTGTTGCAAGTAGTCATGGTCATGGTTTATTCTTTTTCATTGATATATAGTATTCTTCCCCCCCCCCCCCAGAGAGAGGGACAGTGAGAGAAGGAGAGAGAGAAATAATTTTTTATTTAGTGTTTCATGTGGCCTTCATTGCTCCCGGACTTCGCTGTATATGTGGTCCTGGGGTTTGAATCCGCATACTTGTGCATGCTGGGCAAGTGCCCCAAGCCACCGCTCCAGCCCCAATACAGAGTATTCTGCTGTATTATCACACCCTAATTTGTTTAGCCATTCTACAATTGATGGACATCTTGGTTGTTTCTGGGTTTTAACTATTATGAGCAATGCTGCTATGAAAATTCTTGTGTTTTAATAAACACATGTGTGCATATCTTAGGGTGTATGTCTAGGAGCTAAACTGCCAAACCTATGTTTAGTTTTACTAGACATTGCCAAATAGTTTCCCAAAGTGGCTGTACCAATTTACTCTCTCAGGAGCACTCAGTGAGCTTTCCAGTTGTTTCATATCCTCAGCAACACTTGATGATGACATCAGTTATTTTCATTTTAGTCATTCTCGGTACAAAATGGTATCTCATTGTGGCTTTAATTTGCATTACCCTGATGACTAATGAGGTTGAAAATGTTTTCATGATTATCAGTCAATTGGATATCCTTTTGTGAAGTGCTTGTTCATATTTTTATGCCTTAATTTAAATTTAGTTGTCTTGTTGTTTTTTTTTTTTAATGATTTGCTGAGGAAAGTGTGTGTATTTTCCAAAGGGTGACTTTCATTGCAGATGACATGGCTTTGTTCCAGAACTGCTAGGAATCTTCTGGGGCTTGCCACAAACTACATATAACTCTTCTTCTGTGTCCCACACAAATTATGTGTGCATGTTTTCTTGATAAGGCTCTCTCTCTCTCTCTCTTTTTTTTTTTTTGAGATGGTGTCTTATTACATTATTTTACCTAGGCTGAGCTTGAACTTCTGATCCTCCTGCCTTAGCCTCCCAAGTAGTCCAGCATGACTTGCCTTTTTGCTCTCTTAATGAACAGTAGTTCTTCATTTTAATAGATTCAAATTATCAGTCTTTTTCTTTATGGTTGGTGGCTTTTGCTTTGTTTATTACCTATCTTTAGAATGCACATTAGAATACACATACATCTAGCCAGGTGCAGTGATGCAATCCTTTAATCCCAGGGATTCAAGAGTAAGGCAAGAGGACTGCAAGTTTGAGACCAGCCTCAGCAAGTTAGCAAGGCTCTAAGCAATTTAGGAAGACCCTGTCTCAAAGTAAAAACTAAAAACAACTGGTATGTAACTCAGTGGTAAAGTGCCCCTGGGCTCAATTCCCAGTACCAAAAAAAAGAAGAAGAACAAGAACAAGCATGTATCTATTGAAATGAAATAAAATAATTAATCTTCTTTTGTTGCCCCACACTGTAGTGTATGCTCTAATCCTAGCAGTTCGGGAGGCTGAGGCAGGAGGATCGCAAGTTCAAAGCCAGCTTCAGCAACTTAGCGAGACCCTAAGCAACTTAGCAAGAACCTGTATCAAAATAAAAAATAAAAAGGGCTGGGGTTGGCCACTCAGCAGTTACAGTGCTTGCCTGGCATGTACAAGGATGTGGGTTCCAACCCCAGCACCACGTATACAACAAAGTATCAGAGCAATGAAAGCCACACGAAAAGCTAAATAAAATTGATTCTCTCTTTCTCTCTCACTCACTGCCCCTTTCTTTAAAAATTTGTTTTCTAGGGGCTGGAGCGGTGGCTCAGTGGTTTCGGCACTTGCCTGGCAAGCACGAGGACCCGGGTTCAAACTCCAGCACCACGTACACAACTAAGTGTTGGAGCAACAAAGGCCATGTGAAAAACTAAATAAAGTTGTTTTTAAAAAAATTGTTTTCTAAAAACAAAAAGGGCCGCTGGGAATGTTGCTTAGTGCTTAAGTGCCTCTGGGTTCAATCCCTGGTATAAATATATATATATATTTTTTTGTGCCTATGAACCACCTAAGATTTATATTTATTGTGTGGCACTAGTGGTCCACATTGGTCTACTGAATGAAGCCCAAACTACCTACCATGAAGAGCATGTTTGTGCCCCTGCCAAGCTCTGCAACCTCACCTCACTGCTTCCCTCTGTGATTCATCCTCCAACATGCAAGCAGCTCTCATGGCCTTGATAACCATCTTGTATCTGAATCAGCAGTGCTGGAGATAGCAGTGTATCAGCGCCTATGGCAGATACTGCTTCTATTTCCCATAGGAGTCCAGATTTTCTCCAGGCATCTACCCTCCTCCAAGTCACCTGTGCTTCACAGGAAGGTGGACCTGCCCTGAGCTACAAGAGGGATATCAAGATGGTTTAATCCAATTATGACTCCACATTCCCCCTGCCATGGACTTGGGACCCAATTCTGGCTAATGAGATGTGAGAAGCTCTTGGGAAAGTCATCTGTGCTCCTGCCAAACAGAACAGGAAGAGGCCCATTTCTCACATTGGATTGCTATCTCAAACTGATAGCCATCGGGCCTGAGGGAAAATCCCATGTACTGAGGACAGCAGGTCACAGAGACTTGTCTGAAAGAATCTGGGCCTTTGGTTCATACAATGCCTAAGAATAGCCTTCAGCTGGCCTACATCTTCATAGGAGTGAAGTCTTTTGAATTAGGGGTTCTGTCCTTTCAACTGAAAGCACACCAGTAGTAGGACCTTAGCTGACTCCAGGTCAATGGCTGAATATAGACGTATTTGGTGAGTTGTGACATGCAGGGCCTGCTTCATGGGTGTGTAACCTGTGCCATCATACAAAACCTGTCCTTAGTAGGGCCCTGTGCTAATGTTAATGTTCTGTCATGGTTTTAAAATTCTTAATAACTTTTAAATGAAGAGCCTTCATTTTAATTTTTCTCTGGGCCTCCCAGATGTCTAGTTGATCCTGGTGATGTGACACTTGCTATCTTCTTGTTCTTCTCTTTCTACCTCTTAATCTTTTTTTTTTTTTAAGAGAGAGGGACAGTGAGAGAGACAGAGAAAGAGAGAAACAACTTTATTTAGCTTTTCACATGGCCTTCGTTGCTCCAACACTTAGTTGTGTACATGGTGCTGGGGTTTGAACCCAGGTCCTCGTGCTTACTAGGCAAGCACCGAAACCGCTGAGCCACCACTCCAGCCCCATCTGTCTCTTAGTCTTTGAAGCTTCACAGCTTCATCCTGAAGACCCTAGCCTAGATGCCTTTTCTGTGAAAACCTTTAACTTAAAATAAGGAGGTTGAAGCATTCATTAGCTGCTGACTATGGATACCTCCAGCTTGTTAAAAATCATATTGTTGCTCAGCATGTATCTAGCGCAAAAGTTCATAAACCTAAGCTTAGTAAGTATGGTTAATTGCTTGTCTAAAACTTTTTGCTTTGAAATAATTTCAGACTTGCAAAATGCTTTCAGGAAAGGGCAAAGACCTCCCTTTATTCAAATTCACAAACCGTTTTTTTTTTTAAAGAGAGAATCAATTTTATTTATTTTTTTCATCTGGCCTTTGTTTCTCTGACACAGTTGTGTATGTGGTGCTGGGGTTTGAACCTGGGTCCTCACACATGCCAGGCAAGCACTTCAACCACTGAGCCTCCACTCCAGCCCCAA
>PVKS010038312.1:0-17997 GCA_004027875.1 Aplodontia rufa
CATGTTCATCCACTCAACGAATACATACTGAGGACCTGCTGTATACAAGGTCTTGTTCTTCTGTGGTAATAGCAGCGGGGAGAGAGAAGGATGGAGCTAGGGAGACAAAGACCCTGCTTTCAAGGAGTTTGTGTTCTGGAAGGTTTGAGATTCATAAAGCTGAATTGGCTTAAAAACTTAGAAGAAAATAGGTACAGTTGTCCACTCACATGAGGTGTTTTATGTTCAAAGAAAACATTGGAGCTGGGACTTGAATTCTAAGTTTCTATGTGTCACTCTTTAAAACCCTGGCTGGAACTGATCGTCTATGCAATTACATTCCCTTTCACCTTAATTCCTTTACATGCTTTTGGGTCATTCAAGTGGCAGTAAGGTTAGCTGTGGCACATTATAATCCACTTAAACAGATGGTTATGCCTGCTAAACACAGGTTCTTGGTGCTGCTCCTGCAGGCTTGTTGATTCTTGTACAGATTCTTGCTTCTACACGGTCCCAGGATCAGCTGCACATACCTGCCCACATGCCTCACCCTGGTCCGGGGCTGGTCTTCACCCAGCCCAGAGGTGTAGTTCTAGAAAAATTGGTTGCCAGAACTTCAAGAGCCACTGTCACTTTTCCCTCTCCTTGTTTGGGAGGAAATATGCTAGAGCGGGAAGGACTGTAAGCAAGGAAGAAACCCTGGAATAGATGTGTTGAAATTGGGTTCAGCTCCTGGAAGCTCCTTAGCAATCCTTTCTTATGTTCCTGGTATCCTTACCTGGTGGTCTATGTTTTAACATAGGTCTATGTGATGAGAAAGTGCTCTAAATCACTAGTAATCAGAGAAATGCGAATGAAAACTGCATCAAGATATCACCTCACGCCAGTCAGATTGGCAAAAATGAAGGAAAAAAAAAACAGTAATAGACCCTGGAGGGGTTGTGGAGAGACAGGCACACTAGCACACTGTTGGTGGAGCTGCAGACTGGTACAGCCCCTCTGGAGGGCAGTGTGGAGAATCCTCAAAAAACTAGGGATGAACCCACCATATGATCCTGCCATTCCTCTCTTGGATGTTTTTCCAAGGGATTTAGAATCAGCACATTATAGTGACACAGCAATATCTATGTTCATAGCAGCTCAATTTACAATCGCTAAATTATGAAAACAACCGAGATGCCCCTCACTGGATGAATGGATCCAAAAACTGTGGTACATATATACCATGGAGTTTTACTCAGCAATTAGAAACAATGATATTGCAGCCTTTGAAGGTAAATGGATGGCTATGGAAGAAATTATGCAGAGTGAAATCAGCATAACCCAGAGAACCAAGGGTCGAATGTCTTCACTCATCTGTAGAGGCTAGAGCTAGACCCTGGCCATTGAGAAATAGGAGGTCTATTACCATGTTTTAAATCCAGATAAGATGTAATGTCATACAACCTAAGGCATTTGTAGAGACGTATTGGGAAGGAGGTGGGGGAGGGATAACGGTGGGTAATTGGGGGGCTCTTGGGCAAATCTAATTTTCAGAATATATATATATATATATTATATTTCATTACAAGCTTGTTTGATCAAATAAATTTCTGAAAAAAACATAGGTCTTTGTGATAATCTGCATAATTTATGCAATACCATGGAATCTTGGAGTTAGAGGGACAACTTGCAGAATTAATAACTGATTTCATTTGATATCTATCACATTCCCCTGATAATACACCAAAACTCTTTCATCAATATATTTGTATCCTATTAAGGACCAAAAAGGAAGGAAGGGGGGAAAAACCTTAAATGTGGTATATAGGTATGTAGATGAATGTCATTGTTTTAGGTATGAGATGAAGATGATCACCTCCAGGGCTTTTGCATGTGGGACCTGTCAAGGTAGTTGAAGTTGGAGGGTGGCCTGTATCTGCAGTTTTGACTTAAGGAACGTTGCAGTCATCACCTACACCCATTCGGTCAGTCTGTTTTTCATCAAGTCAGTAGGATAAACAGAATCAAAAATGTGTTCATAAAGACTGTCAGTTACTAGGGTGTGGCTGAAGAGCCACACCTGAGAAGCTACTTAGATGAAGCCAACTCATAAAGTTACTTAAGAGCCTCCACCCCAGTTGATAGTCCAGATTGTATCCAAGGGAGGTGAACTAAGCCAGTGTTAAGACTGAGTGGGATCAGGCAGTGGCAATGTGCATAATAGATGCATTCATGCTCATTGTCAGTGCAGCCTTTTCTTGGATGGAAGCATGGGAAATAACACATGGGCCTCTGCTCACGCCTCTTGGTAGCTTTCGGGGTCACTGCTGGCCATCTGCTCTGTCCCTTGCCCAGCTACCCATTGGGACTTGAGTCCTTGTAAGAGCATTGAAAATCTTCATGTTCTGAGAACCCAAGGGGAAGTAAAGCTTGACCCTTAACCTTTCAGAAAGCTGGTGGGGGTCGGAGGGAGACCTGAGGTCACAAACACCAGTTGGCTTTGACTAGTAAAATTTATCATGTTATTGAACTGATAATTATTGTGGTGATATTATGATGCCACTACACTATGTGAATTTAGAAAGCATTTGATAAGTTAATTGCTTTAAAGTTAAATGGATTTGTTGGTAAATTCTTCAGACATCGCTTAAACTAAATTGCTAGCTACCTCAGTCCATTTAAAATAAATTTAATAAACATTGATCCTGCTGACATATTTTACCTGTTAATCCATTTGTACTTTTTTACTTTGGTGGACTTCATTAAAATTTAGGAAAGCTTCTAAATTCCAGTAAAGTTAATTTTAAATCAAGGATAGTTATCTTATTTAATATTGTAGTTTGGAACTGTGGCAAAATTCATTTTCTTTAGACCACTGGTTAGCAGGTATTTTATGTTTATTTGATAAAAATATTTTCAAATTACGTATAAAGCATACCACTCTCATACAACAAAGTTCATCATTTTTAGATTCCTAGTTTCTATTTATGTGATTTAAATTTATTGGAAATACCACTTTTGCTTGTTAGGTTTTCCACTCATTTATGAGTACTTTACAATTATAGTGATGTTATATTCAACCGCGTTAATGTATTGTAATATATAAGCCAGCTTTTTTTTTTTTTTAAAGTAAGAGGGGACAGTACGAGGGGGAGAAAGAGAAGCCATTTTTATTTAGTTTTTCATGTGACTTTCATTCCTCTGACACCCTGGTGTGTACATGGTGCTGGGGTTCCACCTCGCGTACTCGAGCATGCAAGGCAAGCACCGTAACTGCCGAGCCAGCTCCTAAACCAGCTTTTTAATGTTAAAAATATATCTTATGTGGGCTGGAGTAGTGGCCTAGCAGTTATAGCACTTGCCTGGCATACATTGGACTGTGGGTCTGAACCTCAACATGTACACAACATTGTTGGAGCAACAAAAACCACATGAAAAACTAAATAAAAATTGTCTCATTGTCCCTCAAGAAAAAAAATGTACCTTATGTCTAGTTCTTTACTATTCTGGATATCATTGTATGAAAATTTGGGGGCCATACTAGTAAGCTTCCTCTAGAAAATTCATAGGAATAATGAGGTCATGGGAATGAATGTTTTAATGTTGTGAATATTTTATAGTTATCAAAACTCTTTAAGCCTTGAGCTGGTGATGTGTAGAGTGAGGAAAATTAGTTCTAAGGAATGGCAAGGACTCTGATAAAAGTGATGATGGTGTTCTGTGTAGTCAACAAGTAAAATAAAGTGAAGTGTTGGTTTAGCTGTGTTATTAAAAAAAAATATCCAAACAGTTCTCTCTCCCAACAAGATGTAGCTGTGTCCAGCAGTAGCTGTTTGGACAAAGCAGTCTCCTGCTCCAGGTATGTTAAGTGAGGTCCAAACCCCTTGAGAGATGGCTGAAACCACAGGCCCCAGCTTTCCTGGTCTTAAGCATCTTTCAAAAATCCTACCAGATAAGAGAGGAATCCTCTAATGCAGATGGAATGGCTAGTCATGGAAAGTTATGAGGATAAGTTGAGACAGCTTTTTGGCTTGCATGTATGTGAACTGGGTGTCTTTGGCATTTGTATTCATGGTCTACACCTGCAGGCAGAAACGAAATTTGTGGTCTTCCTCATTTTCTTCTGGGAATTGCAGCTAAGCAAAGGGAAAGAGGTCAAAAACATACAACCACTGTTGACAAACAGCTTCCTCCAGAAGCCAGAGGAGGAGGCAGCAATGGTATTCTCCCATTTGGTGGTCTTGTGGGATTGCTTTTTATTCTTTGTCTCCGAAGGGTCGTCTTCTATGCCCTGTGCTTCCTTGATCTTTTACTCTGGCCAAAACAACATCAAGTGACCATCTTACTGTGTCTGCCAGCCCTGTCTCCAACCCCAAGTCTAAAGGAAAGGGGGCCTGGCATGCTGGTGGGTTTTGGCCTTTACAGGTGTTTTTGTAGACCCCCATAGTTCGATTTGCTAGCATCGCGCCCAGTCTACTACTAAAAATAAGTCTTTTAGTCTCAGACTGTTTCGATTGAACAAAGGTGATGCACTAGGCCAGAATCCTTACTGACTTTGTGGCTTAGTTTCTGATTTGTAAAATTGGGTGGCTGGATTATATCACCAAGACTCTGTCCAGTGCACAGATAGGAAGAAGTAAAGGCCTCGAGCAACAATGAACTTGGAATAAAAACTATGAGATCCCTGTCTTCTGCCTTGCCATGCTTTTCAGACACGTGTTAGTATTTATTCACTGAACAGAAGACCAGTTCCACACAAGGAAGCCACCGAGGACAACATTTCACATCACTTTCAAACAAAATGGAAAGTCTGTCTCGTTACATAGGAGTGTCTAAAATTTACAACCTCAGTGCTAATTACCTGACCTTAACGATGCTGTTGTCCATTTTCCCAGGCCTTTCTGATTATTTCTTTCCTGTAATTTTTCACTTTTGTTATTTCAACCATTGAACTTTGTGTGCATGTCTGTACCTATATTTTTAAAAAAAAGTTTTAAAATAAGATCTTCTATTTGCATAATGAACACACTCAATACCCAGAGTACCTACCCTAGCAACCCGCCACACCTCCTACACTATACTTTGCTAATAGTAGGAAACTATCACTTGGTTTGTGCTTTGGGCAGTTCTGGAGAAAATGTACAGAGCCAAGTGTTGCAGCTCTTGGGTGTGGGAATGAGAATGTGATTTTTTGCAATCCATACTTTTTCTAATATCTAATTACTGGAGATAAGGAATTTCAGTGCACAGTCTGAGATGTCCCGGAGATGAACTCTCCCTGGGCGTCATTATCTAAACATGGATTGAGAGCAATTGAGCAGTACGAGGCCCCACTTCTTAGATAAGAATGGTGTGCGTTGAAGTGGTGATAAGCCAGCCCACATCTCCTTCTGTTGTCGTCTTTGTGCCTGTTGCTGTAGGTTTATGTTCTGCCTTCAGATAAGTCTTTATTAAAATACAAATTTTTATTATATAAAAGAACTTTATAATTTGGAATACATGGTTCCGCTAACTAGGAGTGAGACAAAATGCAGAAATGACAGTGGGTCTGTGGGATGGGAAGTAAAACAGTCCATTCAGTTGAAGTGGGAGGGTTTGAGCTACATGTCTCAGGAGGCCACACTGGAAGGTGAGGAAGACAGCAGCTGAGTAGTCTCTTGGATGGTGAAACTAATTTGAGCTGTAGTTGAGACCCTCAGCAGCCCTTTTAAGTTAGGAAGTAGAAACAGACTCTGGGATTGGAATAAGACGGGATCACCATTGCCTGGTATTGCTGCGATCAGGATCCCAACAGGGGCGTCCTCTAATGCAGCAAGTAGCACTATGTCTTATTTGTGTGTGCCCAATCTTGTGTCAGGAAAAAAAATTATGGTGGTTTAAAGGGGCATTAAAAAATTAAAATCAGTAAGCAAAAATAGGACCGAGGGAAAGTAATACAGAGGAGTGTGGAGGCGGATAGAGGCAGCAGGTATTGTGTAAGGGCTTGGAAACACGAAGGTCACTTCTTTAGCTCCATGTTCTGGCAAAGCTGAGACAGATGAGGAATTCTGAACAGATACATAATTAATAGGTTTTTTGTTTTTTTTTGAAGAGGGACAGTGAGAGAGAGAAAGATGGAATCAATTTTATTTAGTTTTCATGTGGCTTTTGTTGTTCTAACACTTCTTTGGGTATACGGTGCTGGGGTTTGAACTCAAGTACATGCCGGGCAAGCACTGTAACCGCCGAGCTACGGCTCCAGCCCCAGTTAGTAGGAATTTCAAGATCAAATAGGCTACTAGCCCAGCACAAGCACTCAGCATACAGGGACAAGTGGACCCTGCTGTCAGCAGCACACTGATGGGGATTACAGCTGTGATAGTCACTGCTGGAGATGGCAGAGCTTCAGTCCTTTGTGGAAAAATAATTCTTGTTTGTACGTTCCCATTCTGCTCATTTTTGAAATTTTGGTAATTCCTGGATGGGATAATCCACAAACTGCAAACTTTGAATTACCTTATTCCTCAATATACAGGATGTGGTACTTGAAATGAGGTTAAAAACAGGGTACTTGGGCTTCCCAAATTCTTTAGAATATAGCCTGCCCCATGAACTCTTAAATTTTTACGACTTTCTCTTGCAAAGAGGACAGTGCTCACTAGATGGCAGCACCAACAGCCTTTTGGGAAGCTGTGCTTAATCTTGACTGGATCCTAAGTACTGAACTAAATTAAAAGGAGATCCCATCTCTGTGACCGGCAGGAAGGAATATTTCATCTCCTCCCCTTGCACTCGGCCACAGGGAAGATGCTGCACAGCAGCTGCTGGCCTCTCTGGGTGACCCAAGGACCTGTTTCCACGGGAAGTGACTACCAGCAGTGCTCTTGGTCCTGCCAGCAGCTGCAGGGCTTCCAGCCTTTTCCTTGCTCCTTTCTCTTTGAACTTTGAGACCAGGCCAGGAGCTACTGGGATCTTTCAGGAACCAGCTGGGGGCTAATTGTGTGTTGGTACAGTGCAGGGGTGTGTGTGTGCAGTGGGGATAATTTTTAGAGCCTAGTGTTTGCTCACTTACCACCTGTAGCCTGAAAGCAATCCCACCTCTCAGGAACTGAGGTGTTTTTCTCTATTTATGTAAAATCTTTTCCCCACTTCCATCTTTGAGGAGAGATTACAAAACAGACCCCTTTTGAAATGAAAAGCTCCAAATTGTTTTAACTTCAGAATTTCCTCACATCGAAAATAAAAACATCCTCTTGCTGAGGACAGAATCCAAGGAAATGACCACTGACTTGTTTTCTGATTAACACAGGCTGCTAAATCTACATATGTTTATCACCTGGCTTTTACTCCTGTAAGTCATGACTGCTTTTGTGGGGCGTTGGATTACATTGCACAAAGTTGAGTTTTCCTATTTCAATCTTTTGCCTATTTCTTCTGTGGGCCAATAGGTGAATCCAGCCAGCCCAGGATCCAGGTGGGGTCCCTAGGCTAGGATGGCGGTAACAATTAGAAAGTTGTTCAGCTTTTTAAACTAAGAATTGGAGTACTTTAGAATCATAATGGTATTAAATTAGTGGTATCTGATTGAATTGAACTTTAGGATAACAGAGTATGTCTTGGGTAGCACTGAAGGTCCTGGAAAAGTGGGCATTTGTCCCAGTGGCAGTTTCATAGCAGCAGTACTGCTGGTGTTCTGAGTAGGACATCCCTCCTCGTGAGGAAAGGTCCTGCGTGTCACAGGGTAGTCTGCATCCCTGGCCTTGTCCACTAAATGCCAGAAGGGCACTGAGACATGACTACCCATTCATATCCCAGAGGTTTCCATTTGCCTCCTGGTAGAACTGCTGGACTAGAGGTGGGGTTTTCGTTTTGTTTTGTTGTTTTTTAAAGACAGAATAAATTTTATTTTTTTCCTTCCAATTTTAGTTTTTCCTAACACTTAGTTGTGTATGTGATGCTGGGGTTCAAACCCAGGTCCTTGTGCATGCCAGGCAAGAGCTCCACTGCTGAGCCACTGCTCCAGCCCTGGGCTAGAGGTTTTGGTGCAAATAGTGAAGCTGTGGAATTTAGCAGGTATAGTCTTTTAAAAATAAAATATACAATATATACATGATATATTTCAAAAAATCACATCTATAGCCTATCACCTTAAAAATCTAACATTTATATTTAAGTATTCTGATTGTGGTTAATTCTATACACATATACCTACTTAGTACAGTATTGTACATGTATAATTTTATGGTTTTACTTGTTACATAGCCTTATTACATGCATTTCCTCATACTCCTTGTTGTCTCTTCACCTGGTGCACCATGTCATGGTGGTCTGTTTTACTTAATATTCTTGGAAACCAGTGACCATTTATTTTTTTTTTCTTGTATGAATTTTAGTACCATTTCCTTGATCCATAAAGAATAGTATATAGCATTTTAGTTGAAATTGTTACTAGTTATTTGAGGGAGCAATTATAGTCTTTGCTGTTTTGATACATGGCATTATATGCTCTTCCTCTTTCTAGACTTCATTTTCTCCCTCCCTCCTGTGAAAGTCTGATCAACTGGGAGTGCCTTACTTGGTATGGTTCACACATCCACATGCTATTCATTTCTTAGTCGTGCTAGTTGAGGAAAGAGATAATCTCATTACCTCTTTTACTTTCTTTTCTCATTGACTAGACTGAAAAAGCCCCATGCGTTGGAATGTAGGATTTCTATTTCTTAGTACAGGGTCAGTCCTGGAACGTATCCTTTAGGGAAAGACTTGATCGATGGTGGGTTCTCATTTTATTCTCCCTGCTTGATTTTTTTTTTTTTTTGCAAGCCAATTTTTTTTTATTTTTTATTTTTTTGAAGGACAGTGAGAGAAAGAGAGAAAGAATCAAATTTTATTGAGTTTTTCACCTGGCTTTCGTTGCTCGGACACTTAGTTGTGTACATGGTGCTGGGGTTTGAACCCGTGTACGTGGAATTGCTGGGCAAGCGCCATAACCATCAAACCACTGCTCCAGCCTCTTCCCTGCTTGATCTTTGCATTGGCGCAGTTAGTACCAGTTTCTGGATATAGAAGGTTTGGTCACCAGGCAGTATGTTCATGAACAAATTTTTTGTATTCCCTTTGATGTCGAACAATAGAAGATAGTGGGAGAGGAGGTGCCAAGTGGCACCTGACCTAACTAAAGACCTGTGAAAAATGAAGGAGAAAATAGAGAACATAGCTGCTGAGTCCAGGTGGAAAATGCTGGCCTACTTCCGATCCTTGGTGTGCCAAGAATCAAAGGTAATGCCAGTTGATGCACATGTTCTCTTCTGTGGATGCCAGCCTGCCCAGACAAGCCCCAGGAGGCACGGAAGCTTAAGCCAGGCTCTGATGTTAAGGGTTAGCAGGGAATTCTCTGCAGCCATCATATCATTGTAACCTCCTCACCCAGCATCAGCCTCCACTATACTATGACTGATGCTTAATAAAGAAATAATTAGTTCTAAAATATCAGTCCACAGGATGGAATTTTCAGGTTTAGTTTGTGAACTTAGGAACTTATTTGGATCACTGGAGTTTTAAATTCATCGAATTCCTAGAACTACCTTATTGCAAGGATATCCATGAGGACTAAAGTGAGGTCATTTTTGGTAGTCATTTAGTAATTTGTTTTTGCAGGGGGTTGTTGATCTGTTAGCTCATGTCTGGAGCAAGCTGGATTAAAGATGGCAGATCTTGTTGGACTAGACATTTTAAATACTGTTACCATCAAACTCTATAACCCCAATTTTTAATTTATAAAACTTGAATTTTGTCACTTACCTATAATTTCATCTAAAGGCTACCCTATGAATATATAGGTATATTCTTCATACCCTATGAAGAATCTTTGTTTTATATTTACTTCTTTCCTACCAAATTTCAACATTGGAATTTTTTAATCTTTCATCATCCGCCCATCCAAGTTTTACCAAGTGCCTTCTATAAAACATCAGTATCATGACAGTAATTTTTCTGTGTGACCCAGCATCTCAGTGCCTTTCCACAACACACACTGATTTCTCACTCGGGCTGCTTGTCCGTTGTGGGGTACTTGCAACTCTGGTCATCCTTGGCCTTGTTGATAGAACAGCCTCTGTTTGCATCAGTGCCTATCTTTGCAGCAGTGGGGAACAAGGTGACGCTCCATGCCTGCTCTTAAAACTTCCTCCTGGAAATGACACATCGCACTTCTACTAACATTTCAGAATACGTTTTTAAACTGTCTTTAAAGTTGTTTTATTACATCCGGTTCTTTTGTCAATTTATGCTCCGCAACTGACATTTGTTGGCATTTAGTTTTCAAAAGGAGGGATTTCTGTTGTCTTCAGAAGATAAATGGAACCAGGAAAAGGATGGAGGAGAAGGAATGAGGGGAAGCACCTGTCTAATATTCTAGGTTTTATTTATTTTCTCAAGATCACCAGCCTTTGTTCAAGTGGGTTTATCTGTTTAGTCTGAGTCGTGATTCCTTTTGCACTCAGGCCAGAGTGGTTGGAAGACCCTGAAGTTAAGCTCTGTTTATCTCGAGGCCAGCCTGGCAGGGAGAGCCCAGTGTCACCTTTACAGCTGCTTGGTAGTGATAAGGAGCCAGCTACTCCTCTTTCATCTGGCTGGAGGGGAGGCCCAAGTGAAAGGGGATGGTAGGAAGAATGACTTCCTGGTGAAGTTTTCCCACCATCCACTTAGACAAGCTGACGCCCTGCGCCTATCTTCCTTGGCAGAGACTCAGATCAGCAGGCCAGTTCCTGACACCTACATGTGTGCACTTCGAGCTTCTTGTCCGGCTTTCCTCTTTCCTGCTCACGCGTCCCAGAGTAGGCTCCACTTCAGACTTACAACTTTTGTTTTCAAACAAAAGCACGCATTTATAGAGTGGAATATCTTCTGGAGAGACAGTATGGGCAGACGGAAGCATGAAATGAATCCTGGCTATTGTCGGTCAAGTGTTTATGGAGCCATCCTCGGATGCCAAGCTTACTGTGGGCAGTTATCAAATAAGTGTGGCCCATCTGCCTCCTCCTGTAACCCACCCAGTGCACGTGGTGTCATCCTGAAGATCAGTTCTCATACGCTACCCATGGAATTCGGCCTCCTTTGGGCAAACAACTGCATTCCAAAGTATAAAACACAGACTTAGATTTTGTGTAATGTAAAACAGTGAATTCTTGAGAATAAAATCACTTTTTTAAAGTTCAGAAACACATCAGTGTTCATCAGGGCTTCTTTTAAAGACTACAATTCAAAAATTGCACTCAGTTGGCTGCTTAATATATGCAGCAGATAGCTGATGTTTTGTTTTTAATGACAGTGAATGTTTGTTAGAACTTGGTTTTAAAATCTCTGGCCACATTTGCAGCCAAATGGATGGTTGGGAAAAAATTTTGCTAAGTGAAGTATCCCAAACTCAGACTGAAGGGCCGAATATGTTCTGTCATTTGTGGAAACTAGAATACAAGTGGAAACAGTATGATAGATGGCTAACCTAACAACTACCTCAACATGTATGAATTTTTACACGATCATGGGGAACCTTGCCTAGGTTCCTGGGGGATGTTGGGAAGGGGGCAGGAAGTGGGGGAAGGGAATAGGAAGGACATCAAGGAGACCAGAGGGAGGTAGTATGGGGGAATCTAATCTGAGGGGAACTTCTCACTTCCAGGAGAAGTCCGGTTAACTTGAGGCTTAAGTAGAGTGAAGCATGGAACCATGGGGAGCCCAAAGGGGGGAAAACCATGGTCTGGCAGCAGTATTGGCTTGTTCTGTTGTTACACTGTTGTTCTTAATTGATTGACGATGAACCCCTCCTAATTGTAAGAACATGTTTATTGAATAAAAATAATAAATAAATGAATAAAATAAAATCTCCAGCCACATCACCCAGATTGGTCATCTGGGAAGTCTTGCTTCAGTAAGAAAGGCTTTGCCTTCTGGGTAGGGGGCTGATTTTCTTCTCTTGTGTCTGCCCTAGGGTAAATTGCTTCCATCCTGTTATCCGAAGTACAATTTATGGCTCCTAGCAGAATAGGGAACAAACTTGTTTAAGCAGAGACGTTAAGAATTATTGACCAAAGTTTGCTCATTTGGATACTTTGTGACTTAAGGAAATACTGTTTTTCAAATGTGGACTTCATCTTTTCTGAACTTGAATTCATTATCTGTTGGTTAAAATCCATAACACTTAGGAGAAAAAATGGACATAACTAAGTGCAAACATTTTTAAAAAACAAAACAAGAAAACACTTCCTCAGAAAAGTTAAAAGGCCCTTTCGCAGGGCTGAATCTTCAGTTCTTGTTTCAGAGTCAATAACTGTCTCAGAGGAGTGGGGGAGATTTACAGTGCTTCTGAACTGGAAGAAGCCTCTTCTCCCTCAAGAATGGTTTGTATAAGCATCATTTTTCAAGTGGTACAGTACTTTGACGCATCGTACTACTTAGTATAACTGATTGGGCAACAGAAAAATAGGATTAAATCAAGGACAAGCTGACTTAATAGTGACTTCTTCCTTGGGACAGATACTATACATAATTGGACCTTCACAGAGGATCAGATTTGGTTGGACCAATTGCTTTAAATTTTGAAGTTGTTCATAAGTATTTATACAAGGAGCTGACAACCAGTTCACAACAGCTGAACGTAGCACTCTTTTAGAATCAAATGGCCTGTGCTGTAATCATAATAGCTCTCCAGTGTTCAGGAAGGATAAACATGTGCGATGATCCATTGGTAGTTTTACCTTCAGTTCATGGGTTGTGGGTACATACAGACTACAGAATATGTTTTCTCAGGGTAGCCTTCCTCTAAGGATTTGATGTATAATATATTCCTGTCCTAAAATGTTGAAAATTATTGAAATATTGAGAATTTGCTATAATTTTTAAAGATATATTAAACAGACTCTTCCCCCAGAGGGATTATTTTTCCAAAATATAGCTGACGTAAATTTATTTTGTTGTGTTTTCAGTTGCCTAGTTCAGGTCTGGGCAGGCCAGACAACTTTGTTCAGGCACACTGGTGTCTTCCAAAATGTTCTTACTTGCGGTGCTCGGTGTCATTAATCACATTCCATTCTCTTCCTACCTTATCTTGAAATGGGATGTTAACTCTTAAATCCCCAAAATCAAAATCGCTTAAAACCTAAGTTTCTGGGCTCGCATGTACAAGTAATGCCTAGCAAGAAAATCAAAATAACTTGAAAAAAACATTGGGTACCAGACACAGGGTCTTGTGCATGCTAAGCACAAGCTCTACTACTGAGCTATGGGCCCAGCCCATTAACAACTTTTTAAAATTAGATGTTGGGATAGAGTAGACTTCAGCAATTTAGATGGAATAAGAAATAATACCTCTTTTTTCAGTGATTACAGCCCTGTTAACAGTTTTACTCTTGAACAGTTATTCTTAGTACCCCATTTGCTAATCAATCTGATCAAATTTCAAAACAGAAATTATTTATTTGAACCAAAGTTAAGCCTCTTAATCAAATTCTATAATTTGTTAACTGTCACCTGATCTGAATCCTTCCTTAAGAGCTCACCTACCAAAATGATTTCCAAATACCCAATACCAGAAATATTCAAACTCTTTTCTTTTCAGCTCTTTACTGAAGTCCTCCTGACTTTCTGGGAGCTTATTATATTTAGCTAAAATTTTTACCTGGAAATTTCATCTGATAAAGGTAACTAGACCATTGACAGATGACAAATATTATATTAGGCTGAATGGTTAGTAATTTCAGTTAAGATAGATTAATAATTTTGAGTTATTTGTATTAGGTCTGCCAAAATTGTCTCATTTAAATTTGAACTTTATGAACCATTACTGATTATAGCAAAGCAAATGTGAGCAAACTTCTACATACACTTGAGTCAGGTTCAAGTTCCATGTCACACTGCCTTGGAAAATGTGTAAATTCTCAAGTCACCATCACCCAAAATGGGTCTGAGTCCAGAGATTTCTGACCTTGTAGCCCATTGCTGGAGGTGGGGAGCTAGGTGTACACATACCCCTTACCGGCCTTAGACCTCAGTTCTTTGTATTCCCACCGTTCATAAAGCTGTAGCAAACAGCCTCCAGTCTTTAGAGATAGTCTCAAACTTCATGTTTTCCTTTCCCGTGACTGATAGAAACCTCTCCAGCCAGAGGTGATGGATCTCCTCTTTCCTTTGTTTCAGCAAGGGTATGCCTTGCACAAACATAGGTCCCTGTGTCCAGCACTGCTTACGCACTTGCTTCTGAACCCCAGCACTACTCATCGTGGCATCTTGGTGTTGGCCTCATATATGGGCTGTGACCTCATGAGTCCAGACAGGGGAGATAAAGTTCAAATGTTCTGCCAATAGCTTTGGTTTGTCCTGGGGATCTCAGATGTTTCTGAAGCCTCTTGGGAAGGAAGGGAGGTGGGAGAAGAAGAAAAAGAAAACACATTTATATGAAATTTGTTCTTTTATTAGAAAAAAAATTCCAGCCCAGCTGAGTGCAATAGCCCATGCCTGTAATCCCAGCTATTAGGGAGGCTGAGGCAGGAGGATGGGAAGTTTAAGGGCAGGTTGGGCAATTTAACAACACCTTGTCCGAAAACTTTAAAAATGATGGGGGATGTAGCATGGTGGTAGAGGGTTTGCCTAACAGCCTTGAGGCCCTAGTTTTGATTATTGGTACCTTCCAAAAAGGTGGGGGCCTGGGTTTCCAGCCCTTCTTTAATCTTACAGGATGAGTCTCGTCCCCCCAATACAACTGAATTTAGCGCTTTTATTGCTCTGTTATGGGAATTTACTAGGGATGGGAAGATGGTATAAGGCACAGGGTAATTCAGGTCAGCCAAGGAATACCTGAAACCTGATTAAATTGATTTGGAACCAATGACTTGTATTTTTAGTCTTCATAAAGGATTTCCTTTGAGCACAAAGAAGCTGATTCTCTGTACCTCACTGCTTCCTGCTCTTCTTGGCTATGTGATGGGGCACTGTTCTGAGTATGGTGGAAGAGGACTACAAGGACATATAAGGCCTGGTCCTTGCCCTGGAACAAGCTTAAAGTCAGTAGGAACAAATAATAAATGAATCTCTAAACATCAAATGAAGGTAATATATGCATCCTGATGAGGGTCCCAAGAATATATAATGGGGAAAGGATAGTCTCTTTAACAAATGGTATTGGGGAAATTGGATAATCCACATGCAGAAGATTAAAATGGGGCCTTTGTCTTCTGCAAAAATTGAACTTGAAATGGACTAAAGACTCTAAGACATGAAATCATAAAATTCCTAGAAGAAATCACAGGGGGAAAGCTCTTGGACATTGGAATTGACACTGAATTTTTACCACAAGCAACAAAAGTAAAAATAGATGGGAAAAGAACTCAAAACAATATCAAAATATGATCCAGTGAGTGGGCTAGATAGTTAAACCTCTCAACAGAGAGGAACTCGAGCAAGATAATGAATATATGAGAAAATGTTCTAAGTCACTGGTGATCAGAAATGCAAATCAAAACTACTATTCATAATGGCTAAGGTACAAAATCCAGTTAAGTGTCCATTAGCAGATAGTATATGAAGGTATGGAATCAACTCGAGTATCTGTGGACAGATAATAGAAAAATTGCTGTCATGGGAAAATCTGTGTATACATACCCACAAATACTATTCTGCTATTTAAAAAAATCCTGATCTCACACCACTCCCTGGTGCACACATGTGCACACATAGGGTAACTGGTGATGGATGTATTGATTTGATGTTAGTAAGCAATATCATCAGGGATTATTGTATATCTTGAAAACATAATTTGTCAATTATACGGAAGCGTTAAAAACATTAACGTTGCATTAAACAGTAACAATAAACTCACATCCCTACCATAGCACCAGTGAAAGCCCATCTACAAGTGAGGAGGTCGTTTGCACTGAGACAGACTTTAGTTTAAAGCAGAAATCTTTTCAGGGGTTTACTTGATACCCTTGAGCAATCTATGTACTAATTTTTGTTCCTTAGTATCTAAATTTTAAAACGGCAATGGAATCCAACTTGAAATTGTGTTCGTAAGGTCTCTGGGGTCTGCAAGGTACTTGTCTGGATATGTAGTACTTAGGATCCTTGGTGTCAGGGCAGATCCCACGTGCCCATAGCTGTCTTCTTTGGCAGTGAGTTTCTGCAGATTAGCTCTAAGAGCCAGACTTCCTCGCGGAGGAAAAAACTGCTGCTGTTATGAGAAAGATTTGATGGAGCATATTTTTTAGTACATTTACCTAAGTCCTTATCAAGTCGTGTACCCAGATAGGAACTGCTGGCTAACATCCTGACTGAGGTGGAACAAACCTTTTTCCATGTTCCCAGAAATATCATTTATGCCTGGGCAAACTGTGTTTTTGTTTTTCTTTTCCCTTTTAATTCACAGGAAACTTGTGGGTTGGGTCTTCCGATAGTTCTCAGTTAAAAGTTGTGCATTTCTACAAACCTTGTGCAAAGAATGTCTGGGAAAGACTGGAACTTCAAGTCCCTTTTAAAAAACTGCTCCTTAAGTGTTTCGAGTAAGTTTCTGCATTGCCATGTTTGTTAACTGCCCTGTAGAATAGATGTACTGAAGTATTTAGAATAAAATGAATGGAAAGAAGACTCAAGTGTTCTTTTTTTTATGTTGCTATTTCATCTTTAATTTTGAATTCTTTTTTTAAATTTTTATTCAGTAAACATGGTCTGACTCAAGCGTTCTTGACCAAAAATGGACCTGTGCTTGGAAAGGATCAGTCCCAGTGTGTGCTGACTTAGGGGCAATGCTGTAACTCTGAAGACTCTGGCAAGGGGTCCTTCTTGCTAGACTGATCCTGTCTCCCATCATTCAGTTCATCCCCCAGTTTTAACTACTTTCCACCACCCCAATTGATCACTGTTTCAGAAGCTTCCTCGCACTCCACTCAGCTTTCTGTACTTGCATCCTGGGTGACACCTGGGTTTCTCAGTGTCTTCACTTGCCAGCTTATTCCGTTTGCTGTTTGTGCAGCCGTTGTTATTCATTATGATTTGATAGCGTTTCTTATTCCCAGCCAAAAAGGGGGATGACACAGAACAAATAGCACAAAGCACTGTTCCTTAAACACTTCTGTCCTGAGTTATCTGGAACCCTGAAGTGAGGTAGAGATTGTGCCTTCAATCCTCCCATGATCTTCCCTCCTTGCCCTTTATTTCGTAGTCAAGTGCATTCAGAGACAGTTGATAATAGAAGAGGGCAGAGCCTGTGGGAGCTCCATCTCCATTCCCTCCCCTAATCAAGGTCCCCTTGGGGGTACCCAGGGCCACTCAGGCTGGGAGTGAAAGCCGTCATCTTCAACTCCCAATTTCTTGCATCCAGCCACGTGGCTTTTCTCCTTTTCCCATTTAGAACATGTGCCTTGGCAAGGATCTCCTTTCCTTGTCTATCCCTACTAATATACCAAGATATTCTGGGAGGCCTGGACACTGGTGTCTTCTCCCAGAGGTGATCTACATTTTGGCCAAGGGTCTTTTTGTTGTTCTCTGGTTTTGAGGCTACCTGTCCTCTCTCCTGGTTGTGCTCACTGTAGCGTCTTCCTGGAGTCTAATTTCAGTCTGTTGTGGAAACATCATGTCACTTGTGTTTGTTTTTGTGGTTGGGGTGATTTCCAAGGAGGACACAGATAGATGTGTGAGCTCTGTGTCCTTGTTTAAGCACAAATACATCCCATCCTACAGTGATGGATTTGTTTTTCTCCTCTTCCTATTTTCAGCAATAGTGGTAACCAATTCTTAGGAACTGGGGGCCAAATAAAACTGGGGCCAGATGTTAGCAGTATTTTACTTACTTAATAAGGACTTACGAAGGGCTTGATTTATGTATAGTCCTCTGGCTAAAGAAACATTCAGAATATTTACATCAAGAATAATAAGTATATTTTTACTGGCACAGCACTTTTATATTATGGGAAGTACTTGTAAAATGCAGTTGCTTGTTTTGTTTCCTTAGTAATCTTAGAGAATGTGTTTTGTCATTTTTACTGATGATGAATGGACGCTGAGAGTACT
>PVKS010038313.1:0-18017 GCA_004027875.1 Aplodontia rufa
CCAGTACCACACAGTTATTGCTACAATAGCTCTTTAGTATAAATTTAGGTCAGGTATTATGATGCCTACAGTGTACTTTTTGGGATTAAAATAGCTTTTGTTATTCCAGATCTTTTATTCTTCCAAATGAATTTGAGGACTATTTTTTCTAGTTCTATGAGGAACACGGGAACACCATTGGTATTTTGGTGGGGATTGTATTGAATCTGTATATTTCTTTTGGTAGTATAGTCATTTTAACAATATTGATTTTGCCTATTCAAGAACCTGTGTGTGTGTTTATCATTCCATCTTCTGAGGTCTTCTTCAGTTGTGTTCTTCAATGTTTCATAGTATTCCTAGTAGACGTCTTTCACCTCCTTGGTAAGATTTATTCCTTGTGCACATGCTTTCTCTTTCCCTCCCTCTCTCTCTCTCTCTCTCTCTCTCTCTATATATATATATATATATATATATATATAAAGATCTGTTGTTGGTATATACCAAAGCTATTAACTTTTATACTTTGATTTTGTAATCTACTGCTTTGCCAAATTTGTTCACTAGCTCTAACAGTCTTTTGTTGTAATGTTTTGGATATTCCAGCTATAGGATCATATCATCTGCAGCAGTGATAATGTGACTTCTTCCTTTCCTATTTTTAATGCTTTTACTTCCTTCTCTTTCCTAATTGCACTGGTTAGAATTTCAAGCACCATATTGAACAGAAATGATGAGAATGGATATCCTTGTCTTTTCCCATATTTCAAAGAAAATTCTTTCACATTTTCCCCATTTACTATGAGGTTAGCTTTAGGTTTTTCCATATATAGCCTTTATGATACTGAGGTAGGTTATTTTTTTTTAAATCATGAATGGGTGCTGAATTTTGTAGAATATCTTTGCATCTACTGAGAAGATTAAGTGATTTTTGTCCTTAATTCTGTCAATGTGATGAATTGTATTTATTGGCTTGCATATATTAAATAATTATTGCATCTCTGGAATAAAACAAAATTGTTCATGTTATACAATTTTCCTAATATGTGATTGTACAAAATTTGTTAATTTTTATGAAGAGAGAGGGACAGTGCAAGAGAAAAAGAGAATCAATTTTATTTTGTGTTTCATCTGGCTTTCATTGCTCCAACACTTGGTTGTATACATGGTGCTGGGGATCAAACACACATATAAGTTTTTTTGCAGCTAAGTTCATCAGTAATATTGGTCTTTAGTTTTCTTTCCTTGATGTGTCCTTATCTGTTCTTGGTTTGAGGGTGATATTGGCTTCACATAATGAATTTGGAAATGTTCCATCCCTTTCTATTCATAAATTTGAGGAGCATTCACATTTCTTCTTTAAGGATTTGGTAGAATTCAGCTGAGAATCCATCTGGTCCTTTGCTTTTCTTTATTGACAGTCTTTTTATCACTGCCTCTATCTCATTACAAACCTTTGGTCTGTTTAGATTTTCTTTGACATCTTGATTCAGTTTTGCCATATCATATTTATCTAGAAATGTATTCATTTTTTCTAGGATTTCCAATTGATTGGAGTACAAGTTTTAAAAATATTTTCTAATATTTTTCAGAATTTCTGAAATGTCTGTGGTGATTTGTCTATTTTCATCTCTAATCTTATTAATTTTGGTTCTCTCTTTTTTATTTTGATTAGTTGAAGAACTTACAAGTACAGTTTATCTTTTCAAAGAACCAACTCCTTAATTCATTAATCCTTTGTTTGTTTTGTTTTCCTCTCAGATTCATTGATTTTTTGACGTTGATCTTATTTCCTTCCCCCTTCTGTTTTTAGATCTATTTTGTACCTCTTTTTGAAGGTTCTTGAGATGAGTCATTAGATTGTTTATTTGGGATCTTTCTAATTTTCTTATGTAGGCACTCAGATAAAAAATTTCCTCTTAGAACTGCCTTCAACATGCCCCAGAGTTTCTGGAATATTGTATCAGTACTTTCATTGAGGCTAAGAATGTTTAATTTCCCCCTTGGTTTTTCTATCACCACTCCTCATTCAAAAGTGTATTGTTCAGGGTCTGGAGAGGTGGCTTAGCTGTTAGGGTACTTGTCTTGCATGTGCAAGGACCTGGATTTGAATCCAAGTACTACATATATGATTAAGTGTTGGAAAAACAAAATCCAGATGAGAAAATAAAATTGACTATCTCTGTCTCTCTCTTTAAAAAAAAAAGTGTATTGTTCAATCTCCATGTGTTTTTCTGTAGGGGTTTTTTATGTTCATTTCCATTTTTATTCTATTATGATCTGATAGATGCAAGGAATTATATCAATTTTTGTATTTAAGTTACTCTGTGGCCTAAAATATTATTAATTTTGGAGAATATTCTTTAGGCCAGTGATTAAAAAGTATATTCAGCTGTTATTGGATGAAATATGCTATGCATATCTCTTAGGTTCATTTGATTTATAATATTTTTCTGGTACAAAGATTCTTTACTGAGTTTATGTTTGGGTGACCAATCTAATGATGAGAAAGGTATGTGAAAACACTCAGGTTGTTATACATATTTCTGTCTGAGACTTCGGTTTGAGTAGTGTCTGTTTAATGAAATTAGTCAAACCCACATTTGGGGCATAAATGTTTATTATTTTATATCTTTTTGTTAGATTGTTCCATTTCCAATATGAAGTGAACTTCTTTGTCTCTTCTGATTAATTTTGAAGTGAAATCTGCTTTGTCAGATAAGAGAGCAGATCCTCCTGCTTATTTCATTCAAGCTCCATTTATTCCATCCTTTTATTTTTAGCCTATTGCCATCTTTGTCTGTATGGTGAGTCTCTTGCAAACAACATGTCGTTGAGTATTGTATTTTAGCCCATTCTGCGAGTGTATGCCTTTTAAATGGAAAATAAGACCATTAACATTCAATGTTATTATGGAAGGAATTTGTTAATTCTTCCATTTTAATTTATTTATCATGCTTAATTTGACCATGTTTCTCATTTGTTTGGCTATTCTTCAAATTAGATTTGTTCATTTGTAAGTTCTGAAGTTTGTTTTTATTTCTTCTCTGTACAGTATTTTGTTTTATTTCTCTCTCTCTTATTTTTTATCTCTCTCTCTCTCTTATTTTTGTATATTCTCTTTCCCAAGAGAAAGATTGGGGGAGGAATAAATTTTATTTAGTTTTTCATCTGCTTTTTATTTTTCCAACAATTAGTAGTGAGTGTGGTGCTGGGGTTTGAAGCCGGGTCCTCATGCATGCAAGACAAGCACTGTATCATTGGAGTCACCACTCCAGCTACATGCAGTATTTCTTTAAGTATGTTATATAGTGCCAGATTAGTAGTCATGAATTCTTTTGGTTTCTGCTTATATTGCAAAAGTTTTACTGCTTCTTCAATTTTGAATGATAGCTTAGCTGGATAAAACAATCTTGGTTGACATTTATTTTCTTTCTGCATTTGGAATACATCATCCCAAGTTCTCATGGATTGTAGATTTTGTACTGAGAAATCAGAAGTTACTGAGTGACTTGACGCTTCATGTGACTGGATTTTTGTTTCTTGAAGCTTTTAAAACTTGATCCTTGTTCTATACTTAAGGTATTATAATTATAATGTGTTGTGAAGAGGTTCTTTTATTGATCTTGTCTATTTGGGGTCCTAAATGATTGTTCTATGTGGATCTCCATTTCATTCTGAAGATTTGGAAATTCTTTCTGTCATCCACTGCAGTAATAATTGTAACAGCATTAATGGTGGGGGCATGAGTTATATAAACCCATAAGTGCTAAAAGCTGGTAAGAATAGAGAAAAGAAAATGTCATAGGAAGGTATGAAAGAGTTCAAGCTTTCAAAAAGTTAACAGAGAGAATGCAGAAGAGATGTTGTATGTGACACTTATAAGAAAGGAGGAGAAAACTGCAGTAAAGTACAAAGAGAGCGAAAAAGACTACAATAGCATTTTGCTGTTGGAAGAAAAGGAAAGAAAAACAAACAAGAGAAACAGAAAAACAAAAAAAATGCAAAACCAAACCAAAATATACTAATCAAAAACACTAACCTTCAAAAGAAAGGCAAAGAAAAACAACTGCAAAACCTAGGGACGAGCCCACCATACGACCCTGCTATTCCACTCCTGGGTATCTTTCCAGGGGATTTAGAATCAGCACATTATAATGATATAGCAATATCTATGTTCATAGCAGCTCAATTTACTATTGCTAGACTATGGAAACAACCCAGGTATATCTCACTGGATGAATGGATTAAAAAACTGGTACATTTATACCATGGAATTTTACACAGCAATTAGAAACAATGATATTGCAGCCTTTGAAGGTAAATGGATGGCTATGGAAGAAATTATGCTGAGTAAAATCAGCTTAACCCAAAGAACTAAGGGTCGATTGTCTCCACTCATCTGTGGAGGTTGGGACTAGAGCCTGGCCAGTGAGAAAGTTGGTCTAATATCATGTGTTAAATCCAGATAAGGTGTAATGTTATACAACATAATCCTTTTTTAATGATATTGTGGGAAGGGGAAGGGAGAGATAAGGGTGGATAATTGGGGGGGGCACTTCTGGTGGTAATTGTAATACCCAGAATCTATACACATTTTATATTATTTTGTTAAAAACTTGTATGGTTGTTTGAAAAATAAAAAAAATATAAAAAAAATAAGTTTCAAATGATGATTAGTTTTTCTAAATCTGATTAAACTTACATGGAAATAAAAAAAAGAAATGCTAAAAGTGAAAAAAAAGAGACAAATTGTATATGTTATAGTTTGGAGGAAAGATGTTGCCTAAGAGCTCATAGGAGACAATCCAGGAAGACTCAGAGGAAAAATGACTAGATTATGAAACTCTTAACCTAATTAGCCAGTTAATCCCCTGATAGGAATTAATTGACTACTGAAAGAAGGTAGAATAGTTCTGGAGAAGGTAGGTCATTGAGGGGGTGTGACCTGTTTCCCTTTTCCACACTCTTCTACCTCGAACCTTAAGGAATGGAGCCAGCCATCTATGGACTCTGAAACTGTGAGCCCCCAAATAAATTTTTCTTCCTAAAATTGTACTTTTCAGGTCTTTTAGTCACAACAGTGAAAAAGCTGACTAAAACAGAGAATTGGGGTCACTTCTGTGATTAACCTGATCATGTGGTTCAGAAGCTTTTGGAGCTTATTGTAATTTGTGGGTGGAATATCAGAAAGTTTAGCAAGGCAAGCTGATAAAGCTTTAGATTGTTTTGAACAGTTAATGGGCAATTCTGGTGGAAGCTCAAAAAGTCAAAATGCCAGTAGGACTATGGACAGAAAAGACTGGGCTCATGTGGTTTCAGAGGAGAAAGGAGACTCTATTGGAAATTGAATTAGAGGTCATTTGTGTTATGTTCTGGCTAACAGTTGTCTGCATTTTGTCCATGTCCTGAGAATTTCTATGAAACTGATTTTAAAAATGATGGACTTTTTAATCTGGCAGAAGAAATTTCTAGGCAGCCTAATATTCAGACAATGGTATGGATGTTGCTAGTGGCTATTATCCAAGTTTATCATGATAATCAAGAGCAAAAGCAGAGCAGAAAGATTTGAAAAACTTGAACTTGAAAGATGGGAATAAAACTGGGGCTAAGGAAGTTGTTGTTGTTAAAGACGTTAATACCACTAAAGAAATTTTAAAGATGTTCCCCAGGGGAAAATAGAAAGATGGCTTGAGGTCATCTCAGGAATTGGTAAGATCATATCCATCTCAGGCTCAAGGGAATAAAAATTCCTTTGAGAAGAGAACAGTGAGGCACCCTTCTTGCACAAGGGGGCCTAGGAAGGTTTTTCAACATGCTCAGCCACTCACACTTAGAGGCTTCTGCAGCCAAGGTCCCTGGAGGATTCACTACTACTTGAGATGGAGGCATAAATTGACAGAAACCCCATAGTTCTGATTCTGTAGGATTGCAGGATGCTGGAATTAGTGGGTAATGGAGGCTTTACCAAGATTTCAAAGGAAGGCCTGGGAGGCCAGACAAAGTGCTGAAGTGTTGCAGTCCTTACAGGAAGCCCCTGAGAGTGAAATTCATGGAGATATGAGGAGGAAGCTGAAGTTGCAGTGGAGACTCTTGAGATTAAAAATGACAGTACCATGTAATGACTACAAAGGAAGACTGCAGGACTTGAGCAGAGACAAACCAAGAGAGAGGTTATGCAGATTGCAACTGACAAGGCCATAAGGGTGGAGCTACACTAGGCTCTTGGAGAGAACATCACGATGCTATGTGATCAAGATGCTGGACATAGAGCTACAGGACTTGTTGACCCAGGTGGATTTCATACTTGATTTAGTCCCATCCTTTCCTTCTATTCTCCTATTTTTCTGAGTGGAGAAACTTAAAACTATATGTTGAAGAAAGGTTTTTAACAAGTAATATAGGGACAACCATATGTCCAAATGCAAAAGAATGAAACTAGAATCCTATCTGTCACTCTGCACAAAAAATCATCTGAAATTGGGTCAAAGACATAAAAATTACAGTAGAAATATTGAAACTACTAAAAGATGACATAAGGGCAACATGTGAACTTATTAATACAGGCGCTAAGATCCCTAATATGACTCCTAAAGCTCAAGAAATTAAAAAAAAGTTCAGTAAGTAGGATGGCTTCAAATTAAAAACTTCTTCACAGCAGAGGAAACAAGAACATGAAGAGAGAGAACCTACACAATAGGAGAAAGCCCTTACTTTCTTCTGATAGAAGATTAATATCTGGAATATACAAAGAGCTCAAAACACTCAACACCAAAAAACCTAATAACCCTATTAATAAATTAGCAAATGAGCTAAACAGATATTTCTCCTAAGAAGAAATCCAATAGCCAAAAAATATATTTTAAAAATTCAATATCCTTATCAATCCTGGAAATACACTTCAGAACTGCACTGAATCATTTCAGTATGAATGGCGATCATAAAGCATGCCAAAAGCAATAATTACCAACAAGGATGAGTGAAAAAAGGCACAATTATGCATTGTTGGTTTGACTATGAAATTACTGCTTGAGTATCTTCCATGATCTGAGTGGTCTTTAAGACTAGTTTAAATTATTACCTCAATAACATTGATGATCTGAACAATTTATATGACCTGCATAGATTGAGTATCCTAAGTCACCTGAGGAGCCACTACAACCTGTTTTGCCTGTATAGTCTGAGTAGTCTCTATGGTCTGAGTAGCCTAAATGAACTGAGGACCCTGATAAGCTTTGTGACCTCCATGACCTGCATAGCTGCTATGACCACCATATGGGTTGGCATATATGATCTTAGTATTCATTTGACCCATATAGAATCTGCTGCCTGAGTAGCCTCTATGACTTGAATGACCTATGTCACCTTTCTCCTGTGTCCTGTATACAATCAGTGTCCTGAGTAGATTCTACTTTCTGAATACTTCCTATCCTCTATGAGTTCTATTTTCTCTATAACCAACACATCCTCTATCACCTGCACAGCCTCTATTCAGGCTTATTCAGGTCATAAGACAAGACCTTGAATATAGGATACTTGGGCATAGAGGACTACAAAGATAATAGCGCCTAATGAGTCTACACAGATCATTTATGCTTAGTGCAAAAAGGATTCACAGATCATAAAGCCTGCCTAAGTTATAGATGCTACTTAGGCAGTGGAATTGATGCAGATTATGAAAATATGCAGGTCACAGGTGTTACCCAGATCACAGAGGCTACACAGACTATAAAGGCTACACAGGTCTTAGAAATTCTGAGGTCATAAAGGTCACATTGCTGATAGTGGCTACTCAGTTAATACAGGTTATTCAGGTCATGGAAGTAGCCACTATGTTCTGCCTGGCCTCTAGGAGCTATGTAGTTTTTATGACCTGTGAAGCATTTATATCCTGGGTAACCTGAATGACCTCTTTAGCTTCTATAACATTAGTGGACACTATGAAGTTTATAGCCTCTAGGGTCTTATGTATTCTATTGGAACTGAGTAGCCTCTGTGACCTATATAACATCTATAAACTGTGTGACCTCTATGACTTGCATACCATCTGTGGCCAGTGCATCCTAAATGGAGCACCTAATTTCTGTGATCTGAGTATCCACTATGAACTTTATAATATCTGTGCATCTTCCTTACCCTGCATAGCCTCTAAGACTTCTATAGCTTCTATGGTCCAAGTAGTATCTCTGTCCTCAGTATTCCCCATGGCCTGATACCTTCCATGAACTGAGTAGCCACTATCAGCACTGTGACCTCTATGACCTTGGAATTTCTAAGACCTGTGCAGCCTTTATCGTCTGTGCAGCCTCTATGATCTGGTTAACACCTGTGACCTGTACATTTTCATAATCTGCATCACTTCCACTGCCTGAGTATCTTCTGTGACTTAGACAACTGTGGTGGGTGGCACCCGGGGCCTACACCATGCAGGCAGCTTTAAGATGGCAGGTGGCCAAACCAAGTCAGCTGACCTTTTGCTGTTCCTGGTTTTTGTGCTTGCAACATCTGACCACCTAGGGACAACCAATAGGAGCCAGCAACAGTGTTTTCTTCCTCATAGCAATAGCCTACAGATTGGTTCACTTTTACTATATAAGCAGTGTAACTTATATAGTTACACTTGTTGAATAACAACAAGAGATCTCCACAAACAATAAAAGTGTACACTTTGTTATTGCCGCCTCGCTGGTCGAGGAGACAACGACAAATGGTGCCAAAACCCGAGAAGCTCTAGACGGACAACATTAAGTCGGTAAATTATAGCCTAGCTACTGCCTGAGAGCAGGGAATTATAGTCTAGTTACTGCCTGAGAGCAGGGAATTATAGACTAGTTACTGCTATAAGCAGGGAAAAACCGCATTGACGGGGTCACTATAAGCGAGACTCTAGAGCAATATTTTTGTGTTAATTGTTATTGTCTTTCTTTGTGTTTAATCCTGAGATGAGAGATACCATGGGTTTAGAACTGTTTAAACTCCAGCTGCAAAAAGCAGTAATGTTGTTATTAAAAACACAAGAAACTGCTGTGAGTCCTAGGACAGTTACTTCATTTGTCAAGGTAAGTAAACAATCTTCTCCTTGGTTTTTACAAACGGGTCTAAAAACATGTAAAAAGAGATTTACAAAAAGTACTAAAAAGAAAAGGACCCAGTATTTTTCCCACTGCAACTTTCTCTTTCTGGAGCCTTGTCAAGGACACCTTATCTTTCTCGGAGGTTAAATTAAAAGAGTTTCTGAAAAAAAAAAAAACACGTAAAGCCTGGGCTAACTCTAATTCTGGTGCTAAAGATGTGTGCATGCTCCTTTACTAAAATAAATATGGTCATTTCATTTTTTGGATCTTGAGCTCAATATTACTGGTAAATTTACCTATTTTGTACACCTGAATATATCTTTCAGTCAGTCTTGTTTTTTCTGAGAGGTTAATTGGAAAAAATTGACTATCTTGCTTTGGTACACTGGCCGGCATCTCCCTCCAGGTGCACATTCCTCCATGCTGATATGGTCGGTGTACTCCTCCTTTCTCTACCGATCTCTGAAAAACTCCAATTAAGTGGTCTGAGAAAATTGTAACCATTTGTAACCTCTTTGGCATGCAAGAGATTTTTGCTGCTGTCTTTATTCAAAAGTTCAATTTTTCCAAGGGTCTAAAAATCTATGTTTCTTGTTGTTTTGTGTGTGTGCGCACACTCCTGTCCTGTGTGTTTGTATACATGTATGTTATATGTGTGTTCCATATGGTACCAAATTAGCTTATAGATGAGCGCTCGTAAATTAAATTAAAAACAAAAAATATAAATCCAAATGACTTTTAATTCAAGTGACTTAAATATTTTTAAAAAAGAGGTTCAATCTAAATCATTTATACATAAGAGTAAAGATGTGTTTAAAAATACTAACTCACATGTTTTTTCTAGGTGGTCAATCAATAAAATGTTAATTTCTATAAATGTTTAGAGTGTAACATTAATTTCTTCTAGGATTTTTCTTCAATGAAAAAAAAGATGGTTTATATTTGTCTAATATCCTGAGGTTTCATGGATAACCTAAGTTAAAAACAAAAGAGTAATATAGATTTAACATAAATGGGATTAATTATATAAATGTGTTTGTTAAAAAAATCTGATAAATTTACAAAGTCAAAATGTTAAACATTAACTGCTAAATAAATTTGAGTAATCTTGATTTAGTTTTTATAAGATGATATTTGGGTTTATTAAATGTGTTTTTATGAGTTCTATAAGGTAACATACATTTGGGTTTATTAAATGTGTTTTTATAGATTAAAACCTACAAAGATAATTTAAGATTGCTTTAATCTGGGTCTTTACTAAAACAAAACAAGGTTGTTAAGAGTTAAAATTCTAACAGGTGTAATTCTACATGTAAAAAATATCAAGTGCTGTCTTTTAAACTTTGTTCATTTTAAACCCGACTTACATTTACTTTAAATGCATAGAGGCTTTATCATTAATGGGTTTTATGTATAAATCAGTCTGATCACTGGTACTATTTCCTCTTGGCAATGTCATTTTGTATTTTTTAACTGTTTTGACTTAAATGGTATGACCTATAGTATTTCTCACCTTAAAGTTATTACAAACATTAACAACTTCATAACAATTAATCAAAATACAAAATTATCTACTTTAAAACAAAAAGGGGGACTATACTGCCCCATGAGATTGTTAATTTTTAAACTTTGGATGTTAACAATAATACCTACAGCCAAACACCATTGGCATAGACCTGACCCAGTCCTAATCTGGGTTAGAGGTAGTATTTATGTTTTTCCACAGAAAAATGATGATCCCCAAAAGATTCCGAAACGACTTATGAGTCAGCTTTCTGCTTCTGATGGGACATTAAAATGACATGGAATCCTACTGAGCTTTGTTCCTGCTAAAAGAGATTACCTGACTCCTCCCTCCTCTGTGTCCCTGCAACACTTCCTGTTCCAGTAAAAGTAAAGGTGAATGCTCAGGACGTTCAACTCTATCAAACCTGAAGGGACTTCAGATTTACAGCTGCTATTGTGACAGCCATTGTGGCTGCAATTGCAGCTGCTGCCGCCGAGGGACTGACTATGTACCATTCAGTGGCCACAGGGACAATGGTAAATAAATTGGCTAAACACACTGCTACTGCCCTAAGTACTCAACAGCAAATTAATGAACAGTTACAAGCAGACATAATGCTGTTAAACTAACTTGATACAAAACTTGTCTCATAACTTTTGTTTTATTATTGCTTGTATGGATATATCCTCTGTTTCTATGATCACTGGTGGTAGGATTTCCAATCTGTTGTTCCAATCTGTTGTTGCTTGAAAAAGGAATTGGTTTGGTCTCCTGGTTTTTGGTGGTTCCCTGTGTCTCATATCTGGTATTGGTGTGTGGTGGATGTGCAAGCTACGTGGTAACCAGCGTAAACAGACAGCAATTCTACACCAAGCTTTGCTAGCCATCGATGCTGGCCACTCCCCTAAAGTATGGCTTCGCATGCTAGACCGGTAGTCAAAGACGGGTCAGACCAGAAAGAGCACATATCAACCTAATACAGGGATTGAAGATGTTGTACTTCAACACCCAATGATGGGTAAGAATGTAGCTCTATCCTGGCAACCTAAGGCAGACACAGTCTTGTCTTAAACAAAAAGGGGGAGATGTGGCGGGCAGCACCCGGGGCCTATGCCACGCAGGCAGCTTTAAGATGGCAGCTGGCCAAACCAAGTCAGCTGACCTCTTGCTGTTCCTGGTTCTTGTGCTTGCAACATCTGACCACCTAGGGACAACCAATAGGAGCCAGCAACAGAGTTTTCTTCCTCATAGCAACAGCCTACAGATTGGTTCACTTTTACTATATAAGCAGTGTAACTTCCTGAATAATGAACGAGAGATCTCCACAAACAATAAAAGTGTACATGTCATTATTGCCACCTCGCTGGTCGAGGCGACAACGACAGACAGCCATTACGATGTGAAGCCTTTTTGCACTAAGTAGCATAAATATTCTGAGTAGACTCATTATCTGTGTAGTCCTCCTTGACCAAAGTAGCCTATATTTAAGGTCTAGTCTTTATGACTGGCATAAGCCATTATTATCTGAGTAACCTAAATGACCTAATTAGCCACTATGTCCTGTACTACCTCTATGATCTGCATAGCTTCTGTAAACTGAGTAGCCTACTTGACCTTATTACCTCATATGATGTACAAAACCTGAATGACCTGAATATCTTCTATGATCTAAGTTTCCCATATGATGCTCATACTATCTGACCTTGAGTGACCTCTATAGTTAG
Organism: Aplodontia rufa; assembly: GCA_004027875.1. Classification (NCBI taxonomy): domain Eukaryota; kingdom Metazoa; phylum Chordata; class Mammalia; order Rodentia; family Aplodontiidae; genus Aplodontia; species Aplodontia rufa. The sequence goes on from PVKS010038313.1 coordinate 12,285, forward strand.
AGTATGTTATATGACCATGGTAGACTGTTTGAGCTGAATAACCTCTGTGACCAGCTGTAGTCTCCATTATCTACTGGGCTTCTATGGCCTGTATAGCCTTTATGACTGATAACCCTGTTTGAACTGCTGAGCCTTTTTGACCTTTCTTCCCTGCGCAGCCTCTACGACCTCAGTAGCCACTATGACCTTAATAACCTCTATGATCTGCAAAGTCTCTCTGATCTGTGCAACCTCTAATAACTACATATGACTTCTGAGACCTACATGTTCTCTATGACCTATGTATTCTCTAAGTAGCCTAAGTAGCCAAAAGACTTTAGTAACCCCTATGAGCTGCATAACCTCAATGACCTAAGTAGCCTCTATAGTCTGAATAGATTCTATGGCTTGTCTTGAATCTATGACCTGAATAGACTCCATTGCCTGTGTACACTCCTAATATTGAGTATCCTCTATGAAGTCTATGAGTAGATTCTATTACCAGCGTAACCTCTATGACCTGTATAACCTCTAAGAGCTACAAAGACTTCTGGTAAGTATAGCCTCTACAATCTGAATTGCCTTTCTCATCTACATAATATTTCTGAGCTGCATATTGTCATGACTTGTGTAGCCTTTATACCTGAGTAGCTTCTATGAACTGAATAGTCTATAGGGTCTGTGCAGACTCTGTCAACTATATAGCCTTTAAGGCCCTAGTAGTCTAAATTACCTGAGTAGCCTCTATGAACTAAGGAGACACTATCTCCTGTATAACCTCTATGCCCTTGGAAGCTTTTACATGCATATCTTCTAGGTCCTGTGTAGCATTTATGCCTGAGTACCTTAAAAGACCTGAGTTGCTCCTTTGGCCTAAAAAGCCTAAATTACCTTTGTAGACACCATGGCATTAGTAGCCTTAATGAGCTTAGTAGTCCATATGACCTACGGAGGCTCTATGACCTGTGTAGCCTCTATGACCTGCATAGGCTTTACTATCTGTGTAGAAACTGATGCCTGGGTAGACCCTATGGACTGTATAATCATTTTGAACTGTATCACATTTATGGTCTGAGTAGCCTAAATGGTCTGTATAGCTTCTGTGACATCACTAGCCATTATGATCACCATATTCCCTATAATCTAGTAGCTTTTATAACTTGTCTATCCTCTATGAAAGACCAGGGAGGGGGAGAAGAGGGATAAGCAGAGGTTTATGCTGGGGATAGAATTGGCTCACAACAAGTTGTTATAATGTGTGCATGTAAGAAATTGTAGCAACAAACCCCTTTATGGAAAACTATGATACAGCAATAAAATAAAAATCTTCTAGAACCTCCATAAGCTTTTTGGCCTGAGTTGCCTAAATAATCTTAGTAGCCCCTAAGACATACATATAGCCTTTATGGCCTGAGCAGGCTCTATGATCTGCTTAGCCTCCTTGACATAAATACCTTCTAGGGACTGAACAGTCTCTATGAATGGTGTAAAATCAATACTCTTATATCTGTAATGATATGTATATCTTCTATACCATCTCTATTGCATCTCCCAGTCAGGGCTTCTGGAATGCCAGATTTAGAGGTTTTTCTGGCTAAACCTTGAAGCATTAAAAAAAGACTCTCTTTTTCAGACATAGGTAGTAAAGGATTCGTCATATTTGTTGTGACAGAGCCTGCCTGAGGGTCTTGACCTGTGGGAATCCCTCAGAAGTTGAATAGTCTAAAATCAGTGTTTTGCCATGGAATTAATTGATAGTCAGCATGCAAAAATGCAGCTGCAGTCACCTTGAAATCATTCTTGTAGGAACAGGAGCAATTAAATTTCCAAATGAAATAAATTATTCTCAGATGAAGTGACCTTTATGACCAGTGTAGTCTCTATGGCCTGAGTAGCCTCAATGAACTGTGTAGCATCTGTAATCATTGAAGTTCTAAGATCTGTGTAGCTACCGTGGTCTGAGTAGACTCAGCAACTTGCATATTGTCTATGATGACTTGAGTAACCTCTATGACCTGGTAGCCTCTCTCCTGAGTTGTCTCTGCTTCCTGCATAATATGTATGACCTGTGTAGCCTCTAAATAGAGTGTAGCCTCTGTGACCTATAAGGCTCTGTGCCCTGAATAGCCTCTATCACCTGAGTATGTTCTATGATAGCATTAGCCACCATCACCTGAATAGTTTCTCTGGCCTAGGTAACCTTTATTGTATAAATACCTTTTATTATGCTATGAACTGAATATTCTTCACTACATGAGTAACCTCTATCACTAGAGACCTGCAAAGCTATTATCACATGTGTAGCCTCTATGGTCTAAGTATCTTCAATGGCCAACATTTCTTCTATGGCCTGAATAAACTGCAAGAACTATTTTGAACCTATGGCCTGAGTAGCCTCTATGGTTTATATAGCTTCTATGACCTTTTTAACCTTTATGGCCAGAGTGACTAAAATGACTTGACTGGCATCTATGTCCTCGGTATTTACTATGATGTGTGTAGCCTCTATGGCTGGGTATTCTCTATGAACTCTGTTGCCTTTATAGTCTCAGTGGTCTGAGTAGCATCTATGGCTTTCATACCATCTGTGACCTGAGTAGCTTATATGCCTTCTATGCCTATACCTCTGTTTTAGTCTCCTTTTTCATTGATGCAACCATAGGACCCAAAAAGAGCAACTTTAGGAGGAAGATTTTATTTGGGAGCTCACAGTTTCAGAGGTCTTAACCTATAGAAGGTTCACTCCATTTCACCAGGCTTGAGGTGAAGTCTGAATATCATGACAGAAGGCATGGCTCTAGGGAGCAAAGAGAAAGAAGGAGAGGGGGGGGGAAGTACATGCCAGATACCAAATATATATATCCCAAAGGCATATACCCAATGACCTACCTCCTTCAACCACACTCTATATGCTTAAACTTGCTAGATAATCCTTATAAGGGATGAACTCAGTAGTGTATATGACTAGCTGAACCTCCATAAGCTCATAGTCTCTATGAGCTGAGTAGCTTCTCTGTTGTCAGAGACTGCGATGACCAGTCTTCTAAGACCTGCATGTGGTTTCTGTGTCCTGAGTAACCAAAATTACCTTAGTAGCCTCTATGCCTTGAGTAGCCTTTCTGACCTAAGAAGCTCTTTGACCTAAATAGAATCTATCATCTCATGAAGCTCTACTGCCTATGTGCACTCTATGATATGAGTAGATTCACTTCACTATTGAAATGAATAGGCTTTGTGACCAGCATAACCTCTATTATCTTCATAGCTTCCTTTGGCTGAATAAGTTCTAAGGCCAGCATAACCTCTAAGACCTGTATAGTATTTACAGCCTGAGTAGCCTCTTTGACATGCAAAGTGTCCTTGGCTTGAGTAGCATTTTGGAACTGAGCACACTGTAATGTTTGAATAGCCTCTGTGGCCTGAGGAACATGTATGACCTACATAGCTTCTATTATCAGCATTGTCTCTATGATTTATATATTGTAAATGACCCAAATAGACTCTATGTCCTGCAAATACTCAATTTTCTGAGTACCCTCTATGACCTGTGTAATCTCTTTAATTAGAATATCTTCTATTGCTACACTAGACTCTACGCCCTGAATAGCCATCATAACTTCTATATCCTCTATGACTTGAGTAGCTCTAATGAACTGCATAGCATCGATTGCCTGAATAGCCTGTATTGTCTGTCTACTTTCTATCACCTGAGTAGTCCCTAAATAGAGTAGTCTGTATGAAAGCAAAACCTCTATGACCTTCATAGCCTCTATGATATGAATGGCTTCTATGACACATGGAGCCTCTATGGTCTGAATAGCCTCTATGCCCTGTGTATTCACCAGAGAATCTTTAGAATGTGAATATGAATTGAATAGTCTCTCCAAAGAGACAGTTTTCATGCCCAGTAAAACCTCTATGATATGGGTAGCCTTTATGACCTGTATAGTTTCTATGGCATGAGAAGACTCTATGACCCTCTAAAAAGCATTATGGCCTTAGTATGCTGTTGATCAGTGTAACCATTATTATATGAACATTATTTACAACCGGACTAAATGATCTGGTGGACTAAAATGACCATAGTAATCTCTGTGGCCTAAGTTGTTTAAATTAACTTAACAACCCATTGTCCTAAGCCAGCTCTATGTTATATATATATATATATATATATATATATATATATATATATATATATATATATATATATATATAGCCTTTATGGCCTGAGGAGCTTTTATAAGCTAACTAGTGCAAATGACTTGAATAGTCTCAATGAATTCAGTAACTGATATGAAAGAATTAGCCTCTATGACAGAGGAGAATTTCTGACCTGCATAATCACTTTTGTCCGGTCCCGGCCGGCAGGGACCGGACAAAGCATTAAACTAACCCATTTGCTCTTAAGTTCTCCAAGCACTTTATTTCTCTCTTTACCATGGCTAAAGGCCTCCAGGCACTTCCCGCCTTCCCTCTCTTTGAATCAAGGCTATTAACGCTTAGTGTCCTTGTTTTTATTGCCATACCAGAGTCCTTATTTCTGAAGCCGAGACTCTTACTGCCTGCATCTTCTACCGCTGCTGATCTCTCCACAGTCTCTGCTGCTGCTGCCTCTCTGACTCTCTCAGGCAGCTTGCGGTTGTCTCTCTGCTTTCCTCCTGACTGCTGCTTGCTTCTTCCATGCTTCTTCTCTGACTGCTTCAAGACAGGGCTGCTTCCTTGCTCACTTGCTTGCTTGCTTGCTCTACCTGACTAGTCGCTACTCTATTTATCCATTACAACAACCAATAGGGGTACAGTGCAAATACGTTTATCCAATTGTACAAATGAGTGACCAAATAGCTTAGTCATGCAGTCAGGCATTACGTCACTAAGGATGATACAAGCCAGCTGGGTCAGAGTTGTTTACCACCAATTCTTTTACATGTCAGCTGGACCTCATGTTGGGGGAATCCCCAACAACTTTGCCTGATAATCCTCTCTGGGCTATATAGGTTCTATGGCCTGTTTCAGAGCAGCTGTACCAGTAGGCAGCTTCACCAATACTGTGTTAGTATTCCTATCTCCCAACAATACCTCCAGCATCTGCTACTATTTATATTCTTCATCTTGTTCTTCTCAATCTGAGAAGTCTGCCTGGAGTGAGGTGAAATCTTAATGTAGTTTTGATTTGCATTTCTCTGATTACTAGTGATTTAGAACTCGTTCTCATGTATTCATTGACTACTTGATTTTCTCTTTTGAGAAGTTTCTGTTTAGCTCTCTGGCCCATTTATTAATTTGATTGTTTATGTTTTTGATATTAAGTTTTTTGAATACTTCGTAAATTTTGGACTTTAGTCCTCTGTTGGAGGAATCACAGGCCACGAGTATCTCTCATTCTATACATCTCTTTTTACAGTTTTGACCAATTCCTTGGCTGAGCAAAAGCTTTTTAATTTAATGTCATCCCACTCATTGATTATTGACTTTAATTCTTTCACTTTGGGAGTCTTGTTGAGAAAGTCATTGGCAAATCCTATATGCTGAAGTGTTGCTCCTAATTTTTCTTCTTGAAGTTGTATGGTAGCTGATTTAATTCTTAGCTCCTTGATCCATTTCAATTTGATTTTTATTCAAGGTGAGAGAGATAAGGATCTAATTTCAACTTTCTACAAGTGGCTGTCCAGTTTGTCCAGCACCACTTGTTGAATAGGTTGTCTGTCCTCCATGTTATATTTTGGTCCCCTTTGTCCAACATCAGATGTTTGGAGG
>PVKS010038314.1:0-18007 GCA_004027875.1 Aplodontia rufa
AAAAATTGAGTTTGAACCACCATGGAAGAAATTATTCTCAAGGACTGCACATATACTGTTATTGAAATCTTTTTAAGGTCAAGTTCAAGCATGGGTTGTAGCTGAGTGGTAAATCACCCTTGGGTTCAATCCCCACTATCAGAATTAATTAAAATGATCTCAGAGTGTCTGACATTGATTTATTCACTTATTCTACCACATTTTTGTTTGGTTTGGGCTATCTAGTGTAGATCTGGCACTGCGTTAAATGCTATGGGTTCACCCTTCTAATGCACATTAGAGAATCTTCTGGATTTGATTAAAGTTCTCTGAAAAACTGGACTCAATTCTTTTAGATAAATTAACTGTGTAGAGATCATTGGAAAGGAATAGGTAAGAGAGCTCTGGCCTAGTTATCTTAATACGTCATTGCTAATAAAGTAGATGTGATCCAGGGCCATATTAATGCCAATGGCAGTTTTAATTTTAGAAATTGAAATGTAAATTTTCATATTGCACCATAACATGTTCAGTTGTCAATTTGTTTAGGATTTCTCTGATTTGAAAATCAAAGGAATTTAGGAATTTTGTGAGCTGGTTATAAACACAGCTACTATTAAAAATTAAATTATACAAACTTACAATTAAGTAAATCATGTTATTTATATACTAAGTAATCAAGTCTCATCATTTCCTAATCATTTTCCTATTACCTATTTTAATGTTGTCTGCCTTACATTTTACTATTATATATGCTCTTCAAACTAATTACATTTATTGTATTTGTATGTTGGCAATAATATATAATGATATGCTATTAGGAATCTCTTCCCATTCTGCAAACAGAAAATTTTAGCTACTATTTCATGGATGATGCTGTACTTCCTGTTCTATCACTTTGGAGATGACACAGTTCAGGTTGCTCTATTTTTTATCATATGGAAATTAAGCAGGGTTTCAAAAAATGTCCCACTAACAAAAGCACATCATTATATAGTAATGCAACATACAAATATAATAAATGTAATTAATTTAAAGAGCATAGATAATAGTAAAATATAAAGTAGATAATATTAATATAAATTAAAAATATTGAGAAATCATGAGGCTTGATTATTTAGTACCTAAATAATATGATTTACTTAATCATAAGTTTATATAATTTAATTTTGTTGGAATAAGAAGACAAATCAGAAAACACTTAAAAATTTGACAATCAAGTTTTACGAGTCAGTCAGCAAATGTTTCCATTACAGGTATGTTTTTAAAAATTGAAGAAAAATAGTTTTAGAATGCACATCCACCAGAAGTGCAATATACATTTTGTGTCATCAATCAGCAATGGACTTTTAGGAGAGTCAACTGATCCTTAAAATTTACAAAAAAGGAATAATGGAAGCTCTGGAATTTTATTCCCATGGCAGAATCCAACAAGGAATCCCCACAGTGGTGGCTTTATCCCTGTCAAGCAAAGAAAGCGTATCCAGCTTTGTCCTGTAATTGGAATAATACATCACTTGCGTAGAGGGACTATTTGTGTCGTTCTGTACTGTAAGCATTTTTCTATCATCTTGCCTGGGAAGAAAGCTCAGGAGAGTCTCTAGTCTTCATAATAATTTTGAAAAAGAACCCTTCATATTTTATAAAATCCATTTTTCAACAAATTAGCCAGAGTTATGAGAGTTTGGAAAAATAGTTGCTTTGAACTTCCTGAGGTTAGTGAGAGTTTAACTTGCTTTCAGAAAGAATATTTCTGTTTCAAGAAAGAATCTTTCTGTTTTTACTGACCCTCTCAGGGAAGCCTAAAAGACTACTCTTCTGCTCTTATGCTTGTGCCAATATCCCATTTTCAGAGGGAAAGACCATGCTAACCACTGTTTGGTAAGAAAAAAAAAAAAAAAGGAAGAGAAAAAGGACTCGACCTGAACTGAGATCAGTGGCAAAAAAGTGAGGATAAAATGAGAAATTAGGATACACCAAGAAAGGGACTAATTGGGACAAAGAATCTTCATTGGAGACTCATTCATGGGAAAGTTCTGAACAGGGGGCGTGACTTTGGTTATACTGTAAGTAATTTGGGGTTTATCCATGTAGCATCCCTGTTCTGGAAACTTCCTCGTATCTCACTCCCTCACCGCAGTTAGCCCAGAAGCTATCTCAATAGTGTGGTATTTGAAAACCATGGTTAAATTTGTGAATCTTAAAACCTCAGAGTGTATTTCTTGCCACTTATATAAGAACAGAAATGCTGTCTGATAGAAGACATAATGAAGCAGAGATATAAAAGGACAGGAAATAGACATGAGTAATATAAAACTGTGGAATGCTGGAAAATATTTAGCAAGTAGTTCTCTTGTTTATTAAAAAAAGAAAGAAAAAAAAGAAAAGAGAGAAAAAGTCCTGATTTGCCAATTTCTGTGGTGTCGATGTTCCTAACCATGGTTATTTTCAAATGACTATTATGATGTCAGTGAATATGAGTAGTGAAGTCCCAGTAGCTGATTATTATATATTATTGCCAATGTACAAATACAATAAATGTAGTTTAAAGAGCACAGCTAATAGTAAAATATAAAATAGAATAGGAAAGTAATTCAGAAATGATGGAATTTGATTATTGAGTACCTAAATGATAGGATTTACTAAATTGTAAGTTTGTATAATATAATTATTAATGATTGCTATATTTTACAACTAGCTCAAAAAATTCCTGAATTTAACCATTGTCTCTAGTAAGCTAGTAGGGCTAGTCCTAGCATACCAGTGCCATGATGGCATATACTGGCTAGTCACAGTTGCCAGCAACCCTTTTCTTGGATTATATAAAATAGCTCAGTGTCTTTATAATAAGTCTACCTCGTTCTTCCTTTTTCTCCTCCTCCTCTCCTTCACTTTCCCTCTTTTTCTCTCCCATACATAAGCTAATTCATGATGGATTTCAGTCATTTGTCATAGTGGTTTTCATTAGGGCTTGGCTCTTGTAACAATTTTAGACATATGCAGAAATATCAAAGAAGTCATTGGTAGAATTTACTTCTTATTGATTCTCCTTATAAAATATTGTGGTAAATATTAGATATAAACTAACTTCCATTTCTTTTCCTCTTGATTTCCTGTACTGATGATCCTTCTTCTATAATCCAGGCAGCCACAATGGACAGAGAGAATACAACAGAGAAGAATGCATGGTTTTATCTTCTAGATTTGAACTAGACTTTTTCTGAAGTCCATGGTATAATCAAGTCTTAAAAGCAAGCCTCCCTATGGTAGAATTCAGGCTTTTTTGAATGATAAAATGCTTTTGTTGTTGTTTTGGGGTTGCTGGGTATTAAACCCAGGGCCTCATTTATGCTAGGCAAGCACTTTACCACTGAGCTACATCTGTAAGTCCTTGAATGATAAAATGTTTTGATGATCTCCAAAGCTTGAGATCTCTGAAGTTCTCAGAGCACTGTGTATATTCATAAGTGAGTGACTTGGAAAGAATATAATATGATGTCAGAACAATTTTCTAAAAATGGTGAAAAGTTCAATAGTGTTAATAAGGGACAATTATTACAGACATGACTAGACCTTAGATTATGGAGCTCTGAGGGATGCTAAGAGTTCCACATTTCAGGAATGGGGGAGGGTAAGTAGCATAATAAAAACTGTTATAGAAGCTCAATGCATATTTGGGAATCTCCAGAATATAAAAGACTAAGGTTCTGCAGGATATTACTGCAAGCTTCCAAATGATCCTGACTCATAAAGCAGAATAACTGAGGAAAAGTACACCAGTGGCCGGTTCTGAGGGCAGCCTCATAAATTCCTGAGCTCCAAGGACAAGAGAGGAAATGTCAAAGCTAATGAACTAGTAGAAGCCTAGTAATGGGGAAAATATGAATGATTTTTTTTATTTTTGAACAACCATAACAAGTTATTTAAAAAATACTATTAAGTGAGTATAGATTCTGGATATTACAATTACCCCCAGGAGTGCCTCCCCCAATTACCCACCCTTATCCCTCCCTTCCCCTTCCCCCCATATCTCTAAAAAAAGGATTATGTTGTATAGCATTATATCTTATCTGGATTTAACACATGATAATAGACCAACTTTCTCACTGGCCAGGGTCTAGTCCCAACCTCCACAGATGAGTGGAGATAATCGACCCTTAGTTCTCTGGGTTAAGCTGATTTTACTCAGCATAATTTCTTCCTAGCCATCCATTTACCTTCAAAGGCTGCAATATCATTGTTTCTAATTGCTGTGTAAAATTCCATGGTATAAATGTACCACAGTTTTTGGATCCATTCATCCAGTGAGGGACATCTGGGTTGTTTCCATAGCCTAGCAATAGTAAATTGTGTGCTATGAACATAGATATTGCTGTGTCACTATAATGTGCTGATTCTAAATCCCCTGGAAAGATACCCAGGAGTGAAATAGCAGGATCATATGGTGGGCTCATCCCTAATTTTTTGAGGATTCTCCACACTGCTTTCCAGAGGGGCTGTTGAAGTCTGCAGCTCCACCAACAGTGTGTTAGTGTGCCTATCTCTCCACAGGCCCTCCAGCATCTATTATTGTTTATTTTCTTCATCTTTGCCATTCTGACTGGTGTAAGGTGATATCTTAATGTGGTTTTCATTTGCATTTCTCTAATTACTAGAGATTTAGAGTACTTTCTCATGTATTCATTGGCTTGATCAATGTCCTCTGGTGAGAAGTTTCTATTTAGCTCTTTGGCCCATTTATTAATTGGGCTGTTAGTGTTTTTGTAGTTGACATTTTTGAGGATTTTGTAGATTCTGGATATGAGACCCTTGTCAGAGGAATCATAGCCCATGATTCGAATGATCTTCATTCACATTAACCAGAGATTACTACAGTGCTGGTGATCTGGCATTTAATTTAGTAAAGACCCCTACCCATTTCCAGACTCTTTGACTTAATACACAGCACGGCCCAGAAAGAAGGGAAGATGGACGTGGATCAGAGTAATGTGTTGATCTAAAAAATATACTCCCAAGAAATCAAGTGTCCCCCACAAAGATCAAGAGAAAGAGAACACAGGTGAGAAACAGTCTGAATTGACCAAGTTGTAGAGGTAGCCCCTTTTCACAGCAGAAGTGATGGATTTCACCTAAATTAATAAGGTTTTATTTTCTACCTTTATCAGAGATAAGAACTGAAATGTTATGATTAATAATTTGATATAAACTAGCTTCAGTTTCTTTTCTTCATGATTTCCTGTACTGATTATGAGCAAAGATACCTTGTGCTATCTAGAGAGAAATTTTAATTTCTTTATCCTGCTTGATTTTTTTTCCAAAATGATTTTATAAGTACTTAACATTGAAAATTTTTAGTTCAGTTTAGCATCAGAAATAGAAGAACATAGACTTTAAGATTTTGGTCAAAATTGTCCTTTAGCCCTGTTTTCTAGACTGAAGTCTACATAAGAATAAAGGTGGACTCTGAGGACCACCAGAGTATATCACTTACTTTACTTATGGTATTCGTCAATTTCTATGAGGTTTTCAAAGACATATATAAGTCCGTGAACACTCATCAGGACAATAGCTTTCCCTTTCCAGTTTTGACATTGCCATCAGCATTTGAAGATTAGAGTAAGTCCAAAGTGAATTTTTCCATTCTAAACATTTTAGTCTGAATCCACAGTAAATGTTGTTCGATAATAAATACAGCAATTATCAGACATTTTCAAAAGAAATAAAGGAGAAAAGAATTACCAATGGAGCTTTTAAAAATGCAGATTTCTGGGATCCATCTTCAAAGATTCTGATTAGATAAGTCTAAAATGACCCTTGGGAATGCTCATATAAAAAGTAGCCGTCTTGGGAAGTAATTTTGCAAAGAAAACAACCAACTCTACTAATCTAGGCATAAAAATAGTCTCAAACAGTTTCAAGATAGTTCTTAGATTTTTTTTAAGCTGAAAAACCAGCCAGGAATGGTGGCATATACTTGTAATCCCAGCATGGGAGACTGAGGCAGGAGGATCACAAGTTTGAAGCCAGCTTCAGCAACTTAGCAATACCATATCTCAAAATAAAAAATAAAATAATAAAATAAAGAAAGCATTGTGGATGTAACCCAGTGATTAAGCACCTTGGAACAAAAACAAACATAACAAAAACAAAGGCTGTAAAACCAGGCTACGCAAATAATAAGCACTAAGAAACTCAGGTGATCAAAGTAATGGATATTAATTAAAAAAAGTTTTCCACAATATTTCTTTCCAATTTCTGAAGAAGTTATGTTCTTCACTTGACCAGAGGAAGCCAAGAAAAGATCACTAAGCAGTCCCATCAAAGGGGAAAAGGTATGTCCCCCCAAAAAGGGACATTACTAGAAAACCAAAGCCTTGATCATAGGAAAACAAAACCTATTATCTATCACAGTGTCAGGTAACTCAGATGCAGCAGTGAAAAGTTCATGTGGAAAGATTGCCACTGAGGGTTTAACAGTGATGTCTGTCTTGGTTTCTGAGACTGCACAATCAAATCATCACAAAGTGGATGACTGGAGTTCTGGAGGCCAGAGGTCCAAAATCAAGATGATTTGGACTCTGTTAAACTACCTGACAAAAAAGGGATATGTAAAAGTATTTAAGGTTACTAATCAGTTGATGACAATCTGATTGGACCTAACCTAATGAACTTTTTTAAAGCATTTTTTTTTCTAATTCGTGGCAGAAGGGAAAGTCAGAGTCATGAAGCATAGGAAGGAAGTGATAGGATTTAAAGATGATGGAGGTGATGTAGAAAGACTGGAGAGTGGTCTGTAGGAGCTAAGGGTGACCTCTAGCAGACAAATAGCAAGGAATTGAATTCCACCAAGTGTCTAAATGATACCGGAAGCATATTCTTCCTCAGAACCTCCAGATAAGACTTTAGCCAGGCTTACACCTTGATTTTGACCTTGTGATACCCTGAGCAGAGAACTGGTTAATCTCACCATAACTTCTGTTTAAGCCTATATATTTTTGGGAATTTATTACAGCAGCAATTGGAAGCATAGAGAGCCAGTTTCAAGAACACTTTATGAGATTATGGAGCTGAGATAAGAGTTTCTCAATACTCCATTTTGTTGGAGTTTGGCGAATTGTGTAGTGAGATACCACCTGCTTCACTAAGGTCTCTTTTCTGCTCCACTTTGGACCTCTTGCTTCAGCTCTGTTTGTGTCTCTCCTGTGTGTCTTACCAAATCTGAATAGGAGAGTAGCATATTACACCCTGAGATCCGGGATGGGCTGCCTACTCCTTGGTGGTGCTAGGGATTGGGGTATACTACCTTGCCCTTCCAGATGGCTGGAACATTCAAAGATGAGCTTGCTCACTTTCTCAACTAAAGTTTTGAACATCTTAAGAAATGAAATAAAGAATTGACAGAGACTATTCATGTTCACTTTATTCAACCTGGGTAACATAGTAAAAACCTGTCTCTAAACAAACAAAACAAAAAAACCCTACAAGTGTTTCCTAAAACAATACCAATAATATTGGAAGTGTTATTTAGCTGTTGTTCTTTCTAGATCTATGAGTTTAACAAAAGCCTGAAACTATTCTTTAAATCATAAACTTCAGATTTTATGTAAATTATTTAAGCATTTTATATGAAATTGTTGAAGCTTCATTGATAATTGAAAACTTTTGAAATGTATTGGTCCCCAAAGGTACCATAAATCCAGATTGCGATCTTATGCTCATTTTGCAATTATTCGTTTCCTGGAATTCTATTTTCTATTAATTAGAAAATGCTTGCTCTTATTTTAGCTCTGTAGTAAATGATGATAAAAATTCTTGTAGCACTTTCTAAGATTTTTCATTTGTTTTTCTCATATTCTTTAACAGAGAGCCTTGGTTTTCAGTTTGTAAATGTTTTTTTTGTGTGAAAGTGATATGCGTTTCAATGTTGTCATTATTAATAATTGTAAGGCTTCAATACTTGAATTGTGAGCTTTAACCAAACAAGAGAAAGATTCTGGAGGAATGTAGTATGGAAGGCTTTTAGCTAGAATAATGCACCATTTACTTCACTAACAATTAAAAGTCATCCCTATTATTTATTCAATTTTTTACTACTTCTTACCTATTATCAGACATTTTAGGGTATTCTGATTTTTGTGGTTTCAGGTTGTTTGATATTAGTATCATTTCTTTTTGATCATCCTAAAGATTTGGAGGAATTAGGTTTATAAAATGTGAAATGCACATTAAGAAGTTTAAATGTTAGCCTGTTATGGTGATGAACACGTATAATCCCAGCTGCTTGGGCAGCTGAGGCAGGGGGATCATGGATTTAAGGCCAATCTCAGAAACTTAAAGTGATCTTGTCTCAAAAAAAAAAAAATAGAATTTTAAAGGGGAAAATCTCTTAAATTTAGATGTTCGTTTAAAGTATTTTATTGTAAACTCTTGAATTTCACTATAAATGTTTCTCAATTTATGTTGGAATTATGTCCCAAGAAGTTGAAAATATCTTAGGTTAAAAATGATTTAAGACATCTAACCTAGCAATTATAATAGCTTAATCACACAGTATTCTTCACAGTATCAGTTGTTTATCCCCCAGATCATGTGGCTGACTGGGAGCTGGCTCTGCTAAGCACTAACTCAGGAAATTATCAAAGTTCAAAAATGGCTCCTACTGAATGTATATCACTTTCCCACCATGTTAAGGTTGAAAATTATAATTCTAAAAATTTTAAGTCAGGGTCATCTGTACAACAAATTGCAACATACTAACCATAAAAGTAGGGCCAAAGTTAGACTATTTCAAGGTAGTATCCACTAATGAGAAAAGAACGAAATTTGTACTTTGCAAAGATTTTGGAATACATCTGCAAAATCCACTGATGTGGGCTGAACAGGCTGCAATGGATTTTCAGAGATCCCTCTGAAAACATTATGATTTAACAGTTTTAATTATTTATTATGATAATATTAACACTTCAACTTATTTTAGTTACCACCATGCTATTTATAAAACACAGAAAGAAGTATTTTGTTATTTTAACAACTCTGACAGTCCTACCAATGTGTTCCTTTGTAATACCTACCCAGATTTTTCTGATAAAGGTGACATTGCAAAATATGGCAGAGGTGTGTTCCAGGAATGGACTTTATCTTATTTTGCATGCAGTAAAGAGGATTGAACCCAGGGCCCTGCACATGGTAGGCAAGCACTCTACCTTTGAGCTTATAACCTCAACCTTTCTACATTTTTTATTTTCAGACAGGGTCTTGCTAAACTTCCTAGGCTAGCCTTAAACTCTCAAACCACCTTCCTCAGCCTTCTGAGTAGCTGGGACTACAGGAATGTACCCCTATATGCAGTCAACAATGTGATTTTTTCCTGCTTTTTATTGGTATATTATAATCATACATATTGGTAGGATTTGTTGTTATGTATTTGTACATGCACACAATATAACAATATAATTTAGCCAATCTCATTCCAAGTACTTCCCTATTCCTTCCTCTCCTTCCTCCTGTGGTCCCTTTCCTCTACTTATCTCCCTTCAATTTTCATGAAATGCCTCCCCAAACTTCTTTTCCCTTTTCCTCTATACTTTTCACATATGAGAGAAAATGAGTTAAACTCAGACAGACACCCTTGACTGTCTGAGTTTAATGTATTTTGCTTGACATAATATTACTCTCAAGTTCCATCCATCTTCCTGCAAATGACATAATTTAATTCTTCCTTGTGGCTAAATAAAATTCCATTGTGCATTGTATTAGTCAGGGTTCTCTTGAGAAACAGAATCAACAGAATGGAGATATACATATATATATGATTATAAGAAGGGATTTGTTAGATTGACTTGCACAGTTGATTTACACAACCAGAGGCTGGACAGTCCCACAGTGGCTGCCTTCAGGATGGAGAGCTGGAGGAACCAGGAGTTATGCAGTCCAGGATGCAGAAGCCTCAGAATAAAGGGATCAATGATTTATCCCAGTCTGGACAAAAGGTTTGGAAACTCTCTGCAGAGTCCACAGAAGATTACAGAAACAATCATGAACCCATTCAAGAAGAACTGGACTTAGCTGCTACTTCCTTGTTCTTCCAACTGTTGTTCCATCCAAGCCTCCAAGTGTGTGCTGCCCACACTTAGTGTGGGTCTTCACTTCATTATCCCACATGCCAATCATGCCTAGAAACACCCTCACTGACACACCCAGAAGAGTCAATCTTAGGTGCCTCAAGTGGACGATTCAGATTAACTATTACATGTATATATACCACATTTGCTTTATCTATTCATCCATTGATGAATACCTAGGCTGGTTCTATAATTTGGCTGTTGTAAATTGTATTGTTAATTGTTCTTATAAGAATGGGTGTGTATATATCACTCTGATTGCTATGGTATGATGCCTAAATCTTTAGGATAGACACTGAAAAAGTCATATAGCTGGGTCATATGGTGATATCATTCCTAGTCTTTTGAGGAACCCCCTTATTGATTTTCACAGTGGTAGCACTAACTTAAAATCCCAACTAATTTACAATACCAACAGGGTAAAATTGTTCCTTTTACTTCACATCCTCTCCAGTATTTATTATTGTTTATATTCTTAATGGTTACCATTCTGACTAGAGTGTGATATCTCAGTGTAGTTTTGATTTGCATTTCCATTATTGCTAATGATATTGAACAATTTTTCATGTATATGTTGGCCATTTCTATTTCTTCTTTTAAGAAGTGCCTATTTATTAATTGAGTACTTTTTATGGTGTTAAGTTTTTTGAGTTCCTTATATATTCTGGATGTTAGTCCTCTGTCAAAAGAGTGCCTGTAAAAGATTTTCTCCCATTCTCTAGGTAACCTACAGAATGTTTTCTTTGCTGTGTGGAAGCGTTTTAATTTGATGCCGTCCCAATTATAACCTCTTGGCATTATTTCCTGAGTTTTAGGAAATAACATTTTCCTATTGAGAAAGTCATTACCTGTGTCCGTGTGTTAGAGTCTTGGCTCTACATTTTCTTCTAGGAATTACATTGTTTGTGGTATAATTCTCAAACCTTTGGTCCATTTCAAGTTGGTTTTTGTGCACAGTAAGAGGTAAGGATCTTGTCTCATTCTTCTACATATGGATGATCAGTTTTCCCAGCACCATTTGTTAAAAGGACTGTCTTTTCTTCAATGAATATTTCTGGCATGTTTGTCAAGGATCAGACATCTGTACCTGTATGGGTTTGTCTCTGTGTCTTCTATTCTGTACCATCCTACAATGGTCTTTCTTATATCAAACAATATACATCGGGTTGGAGCAGTTGCTTAGTGGTTACAGTGCTTGCCTGGCATGCATGGGGGCCTGAGTTTGAACCCCAGTACCACATACACAACCAAGTATCGGAGCAATGAAAACCAGATGAAAATAAAAACTACATAAAAATGGATTCTCTCTCTCTCTCACTGTCCCTCTCTTTAAAAAAAAAAAAAAACCTAGATGAACTTGTCACCCACTCACTGGCAGTACAGGAACACTACAAGCAACCTGTGGGAACATGGTGGAAGTTGCAGTGGTTTGCCATTGAGTTACCTAATACGTGCTGGAGCAAGTGGAAAAGCACTGAGGTCCTGCAAGGAAGAGACTCAGGTAGATGGTGAGCTACAAATTGCTCAACTTACCAAGTCACTCCAACTCCACTGCGGAAGAGTGAGCAACAGAGAAGAGCTGCTGCACTAGTCACACTAACGGATGTTCCTCCTCGTAGGTGGATCCGTGAGGAAAGGAGCAAGAACTGTTTCCCTGGCGATAGTGTTCAGAATTCTATTCTTTTAACCTATTTGGCTTGAGCCCAAGTGTGGCTATCTCTCTCAGAGGAGGAATTTCTCCAGAAAGTCCTTTTCTCAACCTCAAATGACCATTGTTTCAATAGCACAACTGTCCCATTTATTGAGTGACCATCAGGAATGCTGGTATCCAGTGTCTGGCCATTCGATGTTCTGAAATTTTTCAGAATAAATTAATTCAATATCTTCAGGATATTCTCTCCTCAAAGGAGAAAATTCTGTCCCAGATTATGTTAAACTATGCTTTGCAATCAATTAATCAAAAATTCAACAATGAGATAAGATGACAACATAAAATAAAATTGCTAACAACATAAAGATGACTTGAATTTTGATATAAATTTCACCTATTACGAATTTCCTGGGAGAAAGTTAAATTTCAAAGATTAAATCTTGCTAAAATCTTTAGATGTAAATTCTGAAATCAAATTGTCTATCCTCATTAGCTAAATTTTGAAAGAATTGAAGTTATAAAATCTGAGATAAAGTCCAAAGAAATTAAAATTTAAAATGAAATCTACCTATCCCTATGAATTAAAATTCAAATAAAAGTACAGAATTCATCACCCCCACCTCAGCTTTTTCTTCTTTCTTTCTTTTTTTAAAGAGAGAAGGACAGTGAGAGAGAGAATCAACTTTATTTAGTTTTTCATGTAGCTTTTGTTGCTTGAACACTTCACTGTGTACGTGGTGCTAGGATTTGAACACATCCTTGCACATGCCAGGGAAGCATTGTAACCAGTGAGCCATCACTACAGCACAACCGCCGGCTTCTTCTTCTTCTTTCTTCTTTCTTCTTTCTTTCTTCTTTCTTTCTTCTTTCTTTCTTCTTTCTTTCTTCTTTCTTTCTTCTTTCTTTCTTCTTCTTCTTCTTCTTCTTCTTCTTCTTCTTCTTCTTCTTCTTCTTCTTCCTTCCTCTTCTTTCTTCTTCTTCTTTCTTCTTCTTCTGTCTTCTTCTTTCTTCTTTTGTCGTCTTCTTCTTTCTTCGTCGTCTTCTTCTTTCTTCTTCCTCTTCTTTCTTCTTTCTTCTTCCTCTTCCTCCTCCTCCTCCTCCTTCTTCTTCTTCTTCTTCTTCTTCTTCTTCTTCTTCTTCTTCTTCTTCTTCTTCTTCTTCTTCCTTCCTCTTCTTTCTTCTTCTTCTTTCTTCTTCTTCTGTCTTCTTCTTTCTTCTTTTGTCGTCTTCTTCTTTCTTCGTCGTCTTCTTCTTTCTTCTTCCTCTTCTTTCTTCTTTCTTCTTCCTCTTCCTCCTCCTCCTTCTTCTTCTTCTTCTTCTTCTTCTTCTTCTTCTCCTTCTTCTTCTTCTTCTTCTTCTTTCTTCTTCTTCTTCTAGAGAGAG
Source organism: Aplodontia rufa (assembly GCA_004027875.1). Taxonomy (NCBI): domain Eukaryota; kingdom Metazoa; phylum Chordata; class Mammalia; order Rodentia; family Aplodontiidae; genus Aplodontia; species Aplodontia rufa. The sequence goes on from PVKS010038314.1 coordinate 13,135, forward strand.
AGAGAGAGAGAGACAGTGAAAGAGAGAAAGAGAGCATCAACTTTATTTAGTGTTTCATGTAGCTTTCACTGCTCCAACACTTCATTGTGTACATGGCTCTGAGGCTCGAACCCATATCCTCACGCATGCCAGGCAAGCACTGCAACCATTCAGCTGCCACTCCAGCTAGCTCCCCACTGCCCCAGCTTCTTTTTAAGCACAATTTCATTCAGAAGTTTTGCAAGGTGGTTGCTGCCAATACTAAAACATTTTCTCATTGTAGCTGATAAAATTACTTAGGGTCCTCAGAAAGAATTCAAACAGCTAATGTAAAGAATATTCAAATAGCTCTGGACTCATAAATCTAGAAATGAGCCTATTCTAGGTTTCACATAGTTCCTTCAAACTCCTGTCTTTAATGTTATCAAAAACCATAGCACAAATTCAGTCACATGTGAGGAAAGGAGGAAAGACAGACAACACCTGGATTCCTGACTCACTAGAGTGCCTAAGTTGGTGGTCAGCTGTCCAAGGATCCAGTTTTTAAAATTTATTTGAGCCAGGCAAATTGGCAGACACCTGTAATCCCAGAGGCTCAGAAGGCTGAGCCAGATGATCTCAAGTTCAAGGTCAGCTTCAGCAACTTAGCAAGGCCCTAAGCAACTTAGTGAGACTCTGTCTCAAAATAAAAAATAAAAGAGGGCTAGGGATGAGACTCAGTGGTTAAGCACCCCTGGGTTCAAACTCTGTTACAAAAATTTTTTTAATTCGTTTGGAAAAATATTTTTATCAAAAGGTTAATTCTGGCACTATGACTGTGGACAACTGACAGGGAGGTGTATCTGTACATGTGGTTTTCTCTTTCAGAAAGTGACAGTTTTGACATCTCTGCCTTTTGTAAAGTTTTAAAATTTCTAGTGATGAAAACCCAGTTATCAGGTCTTAAATTGAATTGTCATTTCTGTATATGAACTACATCTTAACTTACATTTCCTCATTGAGCCTGTGTTTCTGGCCTTCAAATGTTGAATTGAGTGTCAGCTGTACCTAGTGACATAGTCTTAATTATATGTTATGTCCCTATACTTTCTGTCTTGCTATGGAAGACTTTGACAATCCCTCTTGCTGTGTAATTTCTTCATTTAAGAAACATGCCTCCTAGGAAGATTATTCCTTCATTTTCACATTTGTTTCATCAAAAAAGCTTCCTTTTAACATATTCAAAAACTGAAACTTCTCTTTAGCTCTCTCTAGTTTGTACCTGTGGAGGGGGTGGTCTAAAGTAGACTCATCTCTGCTGTGTTCTTAAGACGTGGAACCTTTTCACTTAATGTCCTTCTACAAACAACAGTCCTCTCATTCTGCCCAACCATTTCTCAGTTCTTTCCAGGAAGCTGAGTCTGCCTCTTGAATGGATATTTTCCCTCTCTAACCAACATAAAATTAGCACTAATTATAAGATCTCACTTTTTGCTTTGCTTTTTGGACATTTATTTTTCTAACAATTCTCCATACATTTAGTGCAGGTGAAATCTTTCATAATGAGAAATAGGAGAAAAGTGATCTCTAGGCCTAGTAACACAACTACTTTTCTAATAAATCTTGTCTACTTCCATTTCTATGAATCAGATATTTTCACCCCAGAAGAATTTTCCCATAAGACCAACATCAGTCTAAGCCTAGGCCTTCATCTGTTATTCTCTTGCCCAGCTTCCTTTGAGTTTATTTATTGCAACTTCTCTTGGAATCTGAATTCCATAAATTTCTTAATTGGTTTCCTTCAGGACATAAGCAATTGTGTGCTTCCCCCCACACAGTTAAGAGTTCCATTACACTTTGATCCTCAGTGATTCTTTGAATATTTTATGATGATCCTCTAGTTTTCCTTTTGAAGACCAGTCCAATTTGTTTTAACTACTTTGAACAGTTGTTATAGTCATTAAGGGGTGATTTACAGAAAACTCTTATGTGCATACTAATTATTACCATAACAGAGTTTCCTGCAATGCTGAATTTTCCTAGGATATCTCTGTCCCTTTTGAGGAAATTTATTCCAGGAAATTTTCTAAGACTAGCTCTTTTTATCTGCTAGGTTCCACTAGAAGCCTGCACAATTTTCATTCTGACAATAAGTAAAATATCAGCCTCATTTCAAAAATACATTTTAATGTTTTTATCAGTGCTTTATAGTAATGCATCATGATAGAGTTAATTTTGACATAATCATGCATGCATGTACTATCATTTGCTTCATTTTGGTTCCTAGTACTTTCTTTCTCTCTCCTCCTCCTTTTCCCTACTCTTTTTCCTCTAACCTACTTGTTTTCATTCTTTTTATTTATTTTTTAATGGACGAAAGAACTATACAAATATTTCTTTAAAAAAATACAAATGGCAAAAATATATGAAAAAAATGTTCAACATCCCTAGCTATCAGGGAAATGCAAATCAAAACTACATTGAGATTTTTATCTCACTCCAGTTAGAATGACAATCATCAAGAACACAAACAGTAATAAATGCTGGTGGTAATGTGGGGGGAAAGGCACACTCATACATTGTTTGTGGAGCTGCAAATTAATACAACCACTTTGGAAAGCATTATAGAGATTCCTCAAAACTCTTGGAATGGAACCACCATATGACCCAGCTATCCCTCTCCTTGGTATTTATCCAAAAACACTTACATCAGCATACTATAGTGATACAGACACATCAATGTTTATAGCAGTGCAATCCAAAATATCCAAGTTATGGAACCAGCCCAGGCACCCATCAACAGACAAATGGATATAGAAAATATGATTTATATACACAATGGAGCTTCACTCAGCCATAAGGAAGAATGAAATTATGGCATTTTCTGGTAAATGGATGAAACTGGAGAACATCATGTTAAATGAAATACTCCAGACTTATAAAGTCAAGGATTGAATGCTTTCTTTCATTTGTGGAAGCTAGAGCAAAATAAAGGGCTGGGAATGTAGCTTAGTGGAAGAGCACTTGCCTAGCATGTTCACATACCTAACCCAAAACACTCTTAGGACCAATTGCAGGTTAAAGTATTTCCCTATCAAATCCAGTATGTAAAGTTAGGATTTTTAATCATCAGCAATTTAAATGCTCAAAAACCAATGAAAGACCTGCAAAGAATAAGAAATATTAAGAATAGATCATGCTACCAAAGGAATACAATAAATTTCCAGTAATCACCTCTAAAGAAATGGAAATCTGCGAATTCCCCCCAAAACCCAATTGTTTTAAAAAGTGTCAAAGGACTACAAAAGCATACAAATAAAGAAGTCAATGAAATCAGAAAAACAGTACATGAATGAAATCAGAAGTTAAAGTAATAGAATTAATAAAAAAGAATCAAATTCTGTAGATGAACAATACAATGGAATAAATGACAACTTCAAGAGCAGACTCAATGATCAAGGGAAGGCTTATTAATTAAGCTTGAGAATTATTTGAAATTATTCAGTCAGAGGAGAAAAAAGACAAAGGAATGAAAAAAGTGAATAAAATTTATGGGACACCATCAAGTGAACCAATAATAGATTATTCAGATGGAAAAGTTAAAGAAAGGAAAATAAAGCTTATTTAAATAAATTGTGACCAAAACATCTCAAATTTGGGGGAAGAATTCTGTAGAGTCTCAAATAAATTGAGGATAAAGAAATCTACACGAAGACATATTATTATTGCCAACCTCCACAAATGAGTGGAGACATTTGACCCTTGGTTCTCTGGATTAAGCTGATTTTACTCAGCATAATTTCTTCCATAGCCATCCATTTACCTTCAAAGGCTGCAATATCATTGTTTCTAATTGCTGTGTAAAATTCCATGGTATAAATGTACCACAGTTTTTGGATCCATTCATCCAGTGAGGGACATCTGGGTTGTTTCCATAGTCTAGCAATAGTAAATTGAGCTGCTATGAATATAGACATTGCAGTGTCACTGTAATATACTGATTCTAAATCCCCTGGAAAGATGCCCAAGAGTGGAATAGCAGGATCATATGGTGGTCTCATCCCTAGTTTTTTGAGGATTCTCCACACTGCTTTCCAGAGGGGTTGTACCAGTCTGCAGCTCCACCAACAGTGTGCTAGTGTGCCTATCTCTCCACAGCCCCTCCAGCATCTATTATTGTTTATTTTCTTCATCTTTGCCATTCTGACTGGCATAAGGCGATATCTTAATGCAGTTTTCATTTGCATTTCTCTGATTACTAGAGATTTAGAGCACTTTCTCATGTATTCATTGGCTTGATCAATGTCCTCTGTTGATAAGTTTGTATCTAGCGAAAACTATCGGTCATTGAAGAATGAAATCCAAGACGACCTAAGAAGATGGAGAGATGTTCCATGCTCTTGGTTAGGCAGAATTAATATAATAAAAATGGCCTTTCTACTGAAAGCCCTATATAGATTTAATGATATCCCTATAAAGATACCTATGTCATTCTTTGCAGACATAGAAAAAGCAATTCTCAAATTCATTTGGAACAATAAGAAACCTAGAATTGCCAAAACACTACTAAGCAAGAAAGATGAAACAGGTGGTTTTGCCATACCAGATTTAAAACTATACTATAGAGCTGTAGTAACAAAGACAGCATGGTACTGGTGTCAAGATAGGAAAGAAGATCAATGGAATAGAATAGAAGACCCCGAAACAAACTCTGAAATCTTTAAACATCTGATTTTTGACAAAGGGGGGCAAAATATTACATGGAGGAGTGACAGCCTCTTCAACAAATGGTGCTGGACAAACTGGTCAGCCACTTGCAGAAAGCTGAAATTAGACCCGTATCTTTCTCTTTGCACAAGAATCAAATCAAAATGGATCAAGGAGCTAGGAATTAAACCAGCTACCTTGCAACTGA
>PVKS010038315.1:0-18004 GCA_004027875.1 Aplodontia rufa
TTCCAGGGACCCTGAGGGCTGCCCTCTATACTCTGTGGTAGGGGGATGCTTCAGTCCCTGGGAAGATGTGATTAACTCAGAGATCAAGCTCACAGGTCTCTGTAGGACCTATGACTTGTTGCTGCTGGGTGAGCTAGAAGGGGTGAGAAGGTTCCAGACTTCTCAGGGTTCACTTCTTCCTTCCCCCCAGCCCACAGCAACAGCCTTGGCTGTGTGTTCTAGGTTTTAGGGGAGATGGAGACTCTGCTTCCTGAGGCATGACTCCACTGGCCCTCTTGTGAACCTTGGAGAACAGGGCTTCTCATGATTGAAGCCCTAGAATTCTGAGGAGTCCTTGGGTCTTCCTCCTTACTTCCATGGCCAGTTCTCTCACCATCCACCTCCCCTGAACTCTGGACAGGTTCTGAGCAAGCCTAGGCCCATTTTAAGCTCTGGTCTCATAGCTGTGTTATTGTTACCTCTCTACCCCCAAAACTAACAGCTATGAAACCAATGAATCCATCACTATGAGATACTGTGCAAGGCAGGGTGAGACTAGATGTGGTTGCAGGATGCTGTTATTCCTGTAGCTCCTCCCCTAGCTGGTGCTGCTGGAAGTCTAGCTGTGGGATAGATGACAATGACACTGATGGGACCTTAAAGATGGCTGTTCGTGCACCACCTGGACCCTGAGGAGAGCAGGTGGCCAGCCCTGAGCAAACATTTCTATTTGTTTTTGCCTCATGGGTGACTCCACAAAGTACATGGACACTACCATAGAAGTCACCATGCAACTGAATAAGTGTGCTCTCACCTGGAAGACTGGCTGGTACAGGCTTATCTCTCTGACATCATTTCTGCAGCAGACAGGCCTCCTAGTTCTGGGACCTGCTTAAGGGAGATGTCTATGGCCCTGCAATCCCAGGTCCACTTATGAGAAACACAAGTTCCTCTCCCAGTTTGAAGTGGTGGCTACTGCACCTCACTGTGGTTGTGGGCCTTGGCTTCTCTGTAACATGGAGTGCTAATGTCTGAATTCTGCTAAAGCCCAGGGTTGCCAGGATATATCTAAGAAGTAGTGTGACTGTAGAGGAAGAAGCAGGGGAGGCTGAACAATGTTTAATAAACCTGATTCCAGTTTCCTGTATGTGTCACTGTGATTCCAGAAAACTCTTCCTCTTGAGTTCCAGGGAAGGGGGAAAATGAATAAGGAAAAAACATTTCCCATTGACTTTCTGCCTCTGAGCCTGTGTACCCAGCCCTGTGCTCAGGAAGGCCCAGAGCTTTGAGGAGCCAGACCTGGAAGAGACTGTCAGTTTGCCTGTGTTCTACAGGTCAGAATCCCAACAAAGGGCCCTGCTTACCACAAGGGAGGCTAGAAGTACAGAGATCACAGGGTGGGGGACACATGCTGGGATACATCCCACGCATATTCCTTGGGTCTACAGACTTAATCTATTCACAGGCTCTTTCAGGCACAGACCAAAGCCTCAAGGCCCATTGTTCTGGTCAGTACAGCAGGGGCTGTGTGCCCAGCAGCTGGAGTAGGAAGAGGTGGCAAATTATTACAATTTTTTGGTAAAATTCACATAACTGTTTCTCACTGAACAATGTGGTAACACTGAGCACAGTGTTGTATGTGCATTACCCTTTTGTAGTTTCAACACATTGCCATCACCCCAAAAGAAAACCTCTACCTGTTCCTGTTAAGTGGTTGTTCCTTGTTCCCATTTCCCCTGCAACTACCAATCTTTCTTCTGTCTGTGGGTATTTTAAGTAAATGGATCTCATGTCTGGCTTAACTCAGGGTCTTGTTTTCAAAGTTCATCCATCCACTTTGTAGCATATGCCAGGATGCAAAGCCTTTTTAAGAGCCAATAGTATTCCTTCCTGTGCATACTTTACTTTTATGTATCCATTCATCTGTTGATGGACATTGGGGTGTTTTCCACCTTTGACTATTGTGAACAATGTTGCTATGAACATTAACTTACTAAGTGTCTGAGAGCCTGTTTTCAATTCTTTGAGCCACCTGAAGGCCATGTAGCATAGAGTTCAAGCCCTGCCTAGAACTAGCCTTTGACCAGGGCAGGGAAAACCGAAAGCTGCTGCTCTGCACAAACCACAATTCAGCCCAGCACAGAGAACAGAGAATGTATGCTCACAATATTTTCTAACTCTCTGTGCATTAGAATGATTACCATGTTATTAGTGCAGGCTGAATTCTTTAATGAATTAGCCTCCATGAAACCGTGAATCACAGCAACTCTGCTGAAAAGCTTAAAATGAGTAATAGGTGTTTAAAAATACCACTCTCAGGGGGCATTTTTATGGCCTAAAACACTGGTATTATTTTAAAGGATTTAGATGGCTCTAAAAAATGTTTCATTAGAATTTCTTCTTGAAAACATGTCAACTCAAAGCATGCAAGGAATCACTCCTGCTATTCAGTCAATAGTCGCTGTCCAGAGTGTCTCACACAGCATCTCCAGCAATTTCCTTGAGATTTCACTAGAAAAGCACAAGACAGAAAAGAATAAAAAGCACTCTCATGTATCTCCCTGGGCTTGGAGGGATTCATGGATGAGCTGGGATCGCAGCACCCACAGGAGATGGAGGGTTTGTCATGAAGAGCTGTACTTCCCCAGCAGCTTCCATGAGGCCACCTGGCACTGTGTCCACATCTCCCTCTCCTTGCCGCTGCACTAGTACCAGGGACCGCCATGGGGACTCAGCGAGACAAGGCCCATGTGCTCAGCTCAGCAGCACCTGACTCTCCATTTTTAATGACTCCCCAGTTTACAAGCTGACATTTCTTAAAGACAACCAACAACAGTTGCTTGGAACTTAGGGTGAAATGAGAAAATGCCATGTTAACTTGATACTCTTTTAAGTGAAATTTCTAGGTCCTACTATGTTTTGGGTTTTGAGGAAATATAAACTTCTACACAGTGACAGAATCATTTTACATTCCTACCAGCCACAAAAAATTATAATTTGTCTACATGTCTGTCAACACTTGCTATTTCTGCTGTTAAGTTTTTTTTCATTTTTTTTAATTCTATCCTACAGTGGTATTTCTTTGGCTATGGTTTGCACTTCCCTAATGACTAGTGGTGTTGAGCGTATTTCCATGTGGGCAAATTGGCCCATTGTATAACTTCTTTGAAGAAGAATCTATTCAAGTCCATTGGCCATTTTTTAACTGGGTGACTGTCTTGTTACACATTTTAATTTGGTCTGTTATGGTCTCACCAAGTATGGCATCTCAGTGTCTGACCCCCAGGTCTCTCATGAGAAGGATGAGGGTCTACCTGATGACCTCCTGTGGGCAATGGGTCACCACTTCCCACTGGGAGCCTGAGGTTCTTAGAAGTCCTGGACTCTAAAGCCACATTGAGTACGAATGTCCTGGAAGGAATAGTGTCACAGCTGATGCCCTGGGACCTCCCTATAAAGACAGAGAGGGGGAAGGTGCCAGGAACCAGCAACCTCCACCCCCAACCAATGAGACAGACTCTACGGGAACCCAGGTCTGCCCTCTCTCACTCAGCCTCTATCCAGATTCTAAAAATAACCAGGCAGATCCAGGAAATATTGATTACTAAAATTGTAGCTGTGATGTCATGCTGCTGGCCCTGGAGCCCTGATCCAGAGATGGCAATGTAGAGACAGTGGCCTTCCCTTCTGTGTCCCTGCTACAGAGGGCAGCTTTGGGATGGAAAGACCTGACCAAGGACTGGCAGGAGCCCCAGCAGATCTGATTTCAGGCAGAGTTGCAGTTGATGGAGAAATGGTATCCAGCCTGCCCCAGTGGGCCTCCCAAGAAAAGAGGTCCTGTCCCCATTCACAGCTGGAGACGTCATCAGAGAGGCTGAGCACTGAGCCAAACCATACAAAAAATGGTGAAGAATCTGGGCTTGGCCCACTCCACCCCTGTCTTTCTCCTCTTTGTGTCATGTTAAAATCTTTCCTTTGGATCTAGGCTCATGCTTTGTTAGTATCAGTGCCCTGGGAGGACACTTGCGGTCCTAGTCCTGTTCTGGTGCCATGTCTCTCCAAGGGGCCACACAGACCAAAGCCTGCCTCTATTTCCCTCAACCTACCATCCTGCCTTCCATCCCTTGATCAGGAGGTTTACTCTGTGAATGCTCCTGCACAGACTTTGTTGGGACTTAAGAGGGTCAGAATTTTAGCTAAGGGAAGCCTTAATTTTTGTGCAACACTCTGATCTTGCAAATGGGGAAAGATGAGCATTAGAGGAAGATACGAGTTGTCATATGTGGGGCAACAGTGAAGGATTTGTGCCACAGCCCGGCTCATCCCCTTTTCTGTGTGACCACTCAAGTCCTGTTGTAGGGTTCATTTTTATTCCTCAGGTAGAAGTCTTCAAGGTCTTTTTACCTTGGGGCTTGAAAACAGGGCCCAGATACCAATGACATCTGGTGTTCCAGGGGACCTCCAGGATACGAGCTTGTCTGGCCTCAAGTCTTCATAGGGCCAGAACCTACTCTTCAGAGGCTCCCTATCTTCCTTCCCACCACCCTATTGGAGCAGATACTCATGCCTTCTTTGTGCCTTCCTCCCCAGAGAGACCCCTCCTTCTGCTCTGGAGATTGAGCTGGCCTCCCTCTTGGGAGCTATGGCTGTTGCTGCTCCTTTTAGCTCATGAGGAGAACACATCTGAACCTCAGGTCTGGCCTTCAGCTGCCTACCCCATCCCTGAGAAGCAAGGCCCCGGCCTGCCAAGCTGTCTTCTAGGCATGAGGAGACTCATTTTATTAAGTCACTCTGCAGGGGTACTGTGTGTGGTTACTGTGCCCTAAGAACTATCCTCCCCTCTCCTCCAAGGTACAAGTTTTGTATAACTACCCAAGTTCAGAAGCAAGCAGGCCTCCATACCCAACTTTGTGACATCCATCTTCCTAGGTGGTGACACCACATGAAGGCAGAGGGAATAACCCCTTCATGCTCAGTTAGTTCTCCTGTGTTTCATGCATATAGGCATGTGAGACCCCTAGCATCACATGGATGCCTGGTAGGTGCTTCCTCCACATGGGTGATCATTATTATGCCTGACCCTGATGGGCAAGCACTGCCTGAACAAACTTCCTCCTGGTCCCACCTTTCTGGGCCTTTGCCCATTTCAGCCACCCCCACCCCCATTTCACTGAAATTTTAAAGAGCCAGCTTGTGCAAGGAAGTTTCTAGGGATATCTTTCTTTTTTTTAAGGAGGCTGAGGGGAGGTATATAGATGATTATTTATCAGTGACCTTATCTGGGCTGGGACCTTAGGTGAGTTAGTGGCCTGGGATCCCAGTTCTCTGGACCCTGATGTGTGTGTGTGTGTGTGTGTGTGTGTGTGTGTGTGTGTGTTTTCACATCTGTCCCTAAGCAGAGGAAACTAGACTAGAGTCTAGATCAAGTACTAGCTCAATCTCTGTGTGGCCTTGGGTGAGGTATTTAGCCTTTCTCTGCCTCAGTTTACTCCTCTATGAGAAAGGAATACTAATAACCCCTACCTCTGGCAATTGGTAGTTTGATGGATGTGACATGTTTAAAGATGCCCTGTAGAAATCCCAGCTAATGTTGACCTTGACAAACAGGGTGCTGGATGGGGTATAAAAATGGAAAGGACCAACTCTTTGCTTGAGGAGCTTTGAGATATGTGAGTTGACTGATTTGTTTAAATTAGCATATGGACATGCTCTGAGTCATGTTTTCCTGCTGTGCCTATGGACAACAGCTGCCCAGTTTGGAGTCACTGGGGTCACAGCTGGTGATGTCTTGTCCCTGTCTCACTGGGGCTGGTGTACAATGCAGTTAACTGGGGTCATGGAGCATCAGAGAAAGCCTTGTAGCCAAGGGGCCTGATAACCCACACCCAGTCATTGGCAAGCCACTTGGGTGGCCAGTCCTTTTCCAGTCATTATTTGCCCTAGGAAAATACATTGATTGTAACCTAATTGGCAGTTCCTTTGCATAGAAGCTGGAAAGAACTGCCAATGAGGCTGGTGATTAAGTTGGTAGCAGCTGGGATATAATATTTGGGCGGGAGCATCCGCATCTCAGAGAGGCCATTGTAGCTGGTCTGGGTGGGTGTGGAAGTGTGGGTGGTGACTGGTGTATGTTGGGTGAAGATTGGAGCCTGAGACCCTCAGAGCAGAAGGTTGGGTCTGTGTGCAGAGGACATCCCTGGGGTGCTAGGTCCCCTGATGCCCAGTTGCTCCCAAACCTTAGGTATGTCCCAGACCCCTTCATCCCCTACAACAGAGGTGAGTAATCTTAATATCCCCTACCGCTGACAATTGGTGGTTTAATGCATGTGACATGTTTAAAACAGCACTGTAGAAATCCTAGTTAATGTTGAGCATGACATGAGGGATTCATGGACAGAGTATAAAAATGTGATGATCAACTCTTGATGATGACATGGGGGTGCCAGGATTGCCAGCTCCTGGATGCAATTCTACCATGAGTGTGAAAGGTGAATTCTGCTCTGGCATTTCCTAGCACTGAACAGGAAGAATGATGTCTCCACTCTGTAGAGAGAGCTCAGGTGACGTGTGTGATAAAGAACTTCATGCAGCTTGAGGGTTGTGCCCTTGGTGTGCAAGGACAGCAGTTGTTCCCAGGCTGGGACTGTCCCCACATTTCTCCTCTGTTCAGCTGCTGTTTCAGTACACCAGTCACTTGGCTGGCTGGGGGCCCAGTAGGACAGTGTTTTTGAGAGATACTCAACTCCACCATGGATCCCCTGCCTTACTCCTCATAGAGGTCCAGACTATAGGACTGACATGGACATTGGCAGTTTATTGTACATAAAGTCTGAGCAGATGAGCCAGGAGAGTTTTGGGCAAAAGGCTTCGACAGATCCCTTGGGAATAGGAACATAGAGATCCCCAGAGCTCATTTTAAGATGCTCTGGCATCCTGTGTGTACTAGGATAGCTGCTGCTCCTTCCTCTGTGATGGGCCCACCCAGTTTGCCCTTGCCATGTGCTCAGCCCAGACCAAGATGGCCACTCAACCTCATGGTGGCCTTGGAGGCACAGGCTTCCTGTTGAGGGCTGCCCACAGAATTTTGAAAAGAAGAAACTGAAGTCTAGGGTTGAGGATGTGCTGCATGATGACTAGTACTCTCCAAAAGCACCAGGGAAATAGCTGCCTCTGGCAATCATTGAGCACCCAGTATATATATTAAACTGTCTATCCATCTGCAGAGACTAGCATTTCTCAATGGTTTTGCTTAAAATCAGCATACTAGGATTGGAAGAAGCTGTCAGGCTTTCCACAAAGGTAGCATTGCCTTGTAAGTACAACTGGGCTAAGAACCAAAAGTCCAAGCACTTGATTCCCATGTACCATCAGGTTACCAACGCCTGTCTGTGCCTTTCCTTTACACCTTCTCCAGGCCAGGAATCAGGCAAATTTCTGTTATTCAGAAGTAAGCAAGATGGGCCTAGTGCTGGTCCTGTGAGTCTTTAAAGCCCAGCTTTCTCCCCGCATCTAATGAGGGCCAAGTCTGGCAAAGTTACTTTCTCTTAGAACCCTTCCACAAGGTGATGAAGGTGGTAGGTGGTGGTGGTGGAAATGGTTGTGGAGGTGATGATATTGGTGGAGAAGATGTCATGAACAGATGGAGATTATGGTTATAATTATGATGAGGATGGTGGACATGGTGATGATGGTGGTGGTAGGGATGTAGGTGAGGATGGAAGTGGTCGAATGAGAATGGTGACAGGTGCTAGCCACCATCTAAGAACTTCATGTGTATAATTAAATTTAGCTCCTGACGTCCTGTGAGGTAGAAACCTTCAGTCTCTTTAGGTACATAATAGAAAACTAAGACACAGAACATGTACCCCTTGCCCAAGCCAGTGTCTCTACCCTACCACACATGGTGTTCTCTATCACACCAGATCTAGTCCCCAGTCTTGCCTGGCACCCATGTTCAATCTGCCTCTTCTGCCAGGTTCTCTAAGTTCATGACTTTCTGGCCCTGAGGAGCTTGACTTGTCCCAACCAACTTCTGCAACTTGCAGCTCTGTCCTCCTGAACTGTCCTTTAACATCTCCCTTGCCTTCAGTCTCCTCTTCCTTCCAGGTCAGGCCACTCTGTCTTTCTACTCCTCTGTCCTGGCTGGGCACTATCCTCCTCCATGTCTGCTATGCCCCCTGGGACATACCTCTCTGGCTCCCATCTGGGTCACAACCCTCCTGCCTGTCAAGTGTGTTTTAGAATGAGCAGTTTAGGTTCTCCGAAGCCCCTAAGAAATGTTTTCAAACTGATAATGGAGATAGCAGTGTCACATGGAATGAGCAAAACAGGGAGCACCTTCCACTTCAGACACACCAGATGTGCCCCCCCCAACATGCACAGATGCACATAATTCCCACACACCCAGGTGGACAAAGCTCCCAATGCCAGGGTCCCTTCAGTACCCCCAGAGCTGGTGCTTCCCCATCTCAGACCCGCCTCAGTGACACAGCCACTGCTCAAGCATAGTCATCTCAGAGTGCCCAGAATGCAGATGGTACCTCATGGAGGTGCCCAGTGCCTTTTCAGTGTCTTCTCTGCAGGGCTATCAGGAGAGTTGATGTGACTCTCCTAGGGGTTTATCCCCAGGGTGCTTGGTTTGGAGTACCCTCACCATCCACAGCACCCTTGGCTCCACAGTCTGCTCCCACCCAGGGTTTCTGCCCATTCAGATGGGGCAGGTATATTGACTCAACAGCAAGGTGAGTGACAATGCAGGCTCTGCTGATCCAGTGCTGACCCTTGACCCATGCCACCTATGCATCTTTTGATCAGGGTAACAACAATAAGTGTGCACACAGACCACAAAGTACCACTTTCCTGATAATACTGCTGAGGGCTGTGGGCACCCCAGTGTCACCAGCCTTAATATGTAATTTGTTCACCTCTCTGAAGGCCAGGAGTACTCAAAAGGGAAGGGGCCGTCTGTCTATTTCTTGCCAGCAACCTCCCTGCCCATGTGTGTTCGAGGGCCCTGCTCGTGTGTATGTGTGTCTTTCCTGACTGAATGGAGGCCACCAGAATGGCTGCTCTCTTTGCAAGACAAGCCTGAGGATCTTTAAGAGTGCCCCAGAAAGATCTAACATCCATTCCCCATGCCATCTGCCCACCTGGGAGAAGTGACAGCAAATGGGTCCTGAGCACTTACTTGCATAGCAAAGAGAGAAAACATCAAAAAGCAAAATCTATCCAAGTTCAGTGGTATATAACTATGATCCCAGCACTTGGGATACTGAGGCAGGGAGATCACTTGAACCAAGGCGTTTGAGACTATTCTGGGCAACATAGCGAGACCTTGTCTCAAAAAAACAAAAAGAAAAAAAGTCAAATTGTATTTTACCACTGCATTGGTATAAGACAAATATAACTCCCAGGCCACTTCATCATTATGTTCCTTCTCATTATATTTATTTCTTCCTTTTGATTTTATATTAAATACTTTTGTGGGATCTGGGCACTATGCACATGCCACCTGATGGGGCAGGTGGTACCATCAGAAGAACACAGCATCGGCTGCACAATCACTGCCTTTCAGGAACAGAGGCCTCCTGTTCTTCAGGGTTCCTGCATCCTCAGATCCTGGCACCCAGGATTGGTGTGTGTAGGTAAGATCATGTCTCCCCTGGTCCTGTGTGCCATGGCCATATGAATGACTAACAGCCGAGGAAGGAACTGCATTGGAATCCAGTGCACCCAAGTCTTTGCCTGTCCAGTGGCAGGTAGTTGGGGAGCCAGAAGTGAGATGTCAGATGAGCTGAGAATTCATTGCTTCTTGGCCTCAGTCATGGCAAAAGCTGTAACTATGGATAGTTCTTTAAAACTGGGATCCCCTGCAAGACACCGAAAGCACAGGCAACATCAACAATAAATGAATTGGACTACAGTAGAAGTAAAAATTTCTGTGAATCAAGGATATAATCAATGTGCATTCCTTATAATGCATTGAATGGGAGAATATATTTGTAAATCATATGTCTAAAATGGGTTAATATCTAGAATCTGAAAGTACTCCTAAAACTGAACAACAAAAACCCAATTCAAAAATTGGCAAAGTGGGGCTGGAGCAGTGGCTCAGTGGTTAACAGCACTTGCCTGGCATGTGCAAGTACGTGGGTTCGAACTCCAGCACCATACACAAAGAAGTGTCAGAGCAATGAGAGTCACTTGAAAAACTAAATAAAGGGGCTGGAGCAGTGGCTTGGTGGTTATAGTGCTTGCCTGGCATGCACAAGTATGCAGATTAAAACCCCAGCACCACGAAAACCCCAGCACCACGTACACAATGAAGAGTCCAAGCAACGAAGGCCACATGGAAAACTAAAAATAAAATTGATTCCCTCCATCTCTCTCTCTTTCTCTCCCTCTCTCTCTCTCTCACACACACACACACTGTCCCTCTCTCTTAAAAAGAGAAAAATAAATAAAATTGATTCTCTTTCTCCCTCTGTCTCACTATCCCTCTCTTTTAAAAAATATGGGCAAAGAACTTGAATAAACATTTCTGAAGCAAAGATATACAAATGACCGATAAGATTATGAAAATTTTTCAACATTACTAATCATTAGGAAAATGAAAAATCACAGTGTGATACCACTAACACCCATTGGAATATCTATTATCAAAAGACAAAAAATAACATTGGCAAGGATATGTAAAAATTGGAACATTTGCACATTGATGGTGGGAGTGTAAAATGGCACAGCCACTGTGGAAAACTGTATGGAAATTCCTAAAAATATTAAACATAGATTTGACATGTGGTCTAGTAATTCCTCTTCAGTATATACTCCAAAGAATAAAAAGCAGGGTCTTGAAGACATACATTTATACCTATGTTCACAGCAGCATTTTTCATAATACCCAAGAGGTAGAAGCAATTATGGATTCATTGATGGACAAATTAATAAACAAAATAGGGTACAGTATTTGCCAAGGAACATTATTCAACATTAAAAAGGAGTAAATTCTGATAAAAGCTTTAGCTCAGATGAACCCTGAGGATGTTGCGCTAAGTGAAATATATGAATCACAGCGAGACAAATACTGTGTGATTCCTCTCTCATGAAGTTCCTGTAGTTGTCAGATTCATTGAGATAGAAAATTGAATAGTGGTTTCCAGGGGTTGGGGGGAAAGGGAAGGAGTTGATATTTAATGGGGACATAGATTGAGTTTTACAAGATGAAAGGAGTTCTGTGGATGGATGGTGGCTGTGGTTGCCCAAAGTCAAGAACGTACTTAATGCCACTGAAATGTTCACTTACCAGTGGTTGAAATGTTCACTTATTTTGTTATGTGTATTTTACCACAACTTAAAATAATTTTTAACATCTGAGATTCTTATTACGCCCTCCTCCAAATTTGCCATTTGCATTAGAGCCTCCCCTGAACTGTTCTTTTCTTCTAAAAGCAAAATTAGTTACGTTCTTAGACAAATGCAGCCTACAGCTAAATAGAGCTCTACAAACACAGGGTCTCTGCAGCCAGCTGCAGGTGGCCCCACCTGCATGTGTGTGCTCTGGTGGACAGCTACCAGATGGCCATGATCCTTGGTTACCAATAAGTCATTTCCTGAGTTTGGAGGTGAGTGGCTTTTTTGTCACCCTGAGGTTTGTTTGCTCAGCTTTGGCTGCTGGCTTCCTCAAGACTCCTAGTAAACTGGAAGACAATGCTCCTAAGCTAGGAGGAGCATCTGCACAGTGCTGTCCTGATGCTGACTGTCTACAAAGCTCCTAGCACCAGTGAGAGCAAGCAGGGTGTCTGATTTTGCCCACCTCCCCAGCCCCAGCTGTTCCTTTTCAGATTCTGATCATTTCCTAAGTGTCCCCAGCCCTGTCCATGAACCCATTTCTCAATTACTTTGTTCATTCATGGATTCATTCATTGGCTCGTCCATCCATTTGTTCACAGATGGTAGAAGTTGGTGGATGGGGTGGAATGTGAGCTTGTGGATAAGAGCGGGGGGGAAGTGAGTTGGGGAAGATGTGGCTCAGCCTTAGAACCCTGGTGAGGTATTTTATTATGCACACAGTGGGAAGATAATTCAGAGCACTACATAGAGGGTGCCATGATCTTACTGTCCCTGGCTGCCCTGTGGTAGGTGCCCTGAGAGGTTGAGAGTGAACCCAGGGAGCTGCACATTTTTCAAAGGAGAGAGTATGATTGGTTGGGTTGGAGGTAGCTATGGGGATTTAGTGGGTTGATAAAAAGGGTGGAAAAGGAAGGGCTCTAGGTGACTTAGGTGTGTGGCCTGTACAGCTAGGTGGCATAGAGTGCAGTTGAGATATCAGGTTTGGGCAGTGAGGGTCATATTATCCTCCAAGCCAGACTGAGACATAGGAGTGGATGGATCATGCCTGTGAAGGTGCACAGCTGGCTGGGAACAAGGTCTGGGCTTGAGAATGTCATGGTCATCAGCATAGAGAGTAAAGGGATGGCTGCTCTTTACTGGGGAAGAATATAAATAGAGAACAGGCAGCTGCTAATATCTAGAGGTTAGGTCCTTGTACTAGTTCATTTTGTTACTACAACAGGATAACTCAAGCAGGTTTTTTAATAAAGAAAAGGTTATTTTGGCTCACAGTTCTAGAGGTGAAAAGCCAAGAAATTACATCTGGTGATGACCTTGTTGCTGGCACTGTTCTAAAGTTACTCAGGGTACCATATGTACACATGTGTGTACACATCTATCTGGTCTGTTTCTTCTTATAAAGTCACTAGGTTTCAAATATTGGAGCTTTACTCTAATGAATTCAACCAATCCTAATCATTTCTAAAAGTTTCCATCCCTTTTTTTAAAAGCAAAGATTGAACACAGGGGTGCTTAACCACTGAGCAACAACCTTAGCACATTTTATTTATTTATTTTTTATTTTAAGACAGGGTCTCACTAAGTTGCTTAGTGCTTTGCTAAGTTGCTGAGGCTGAATTTGAACTTGTGATCCTCCTGCCTCAGCTTCCAAGTTGCTGGGATTATGCCCGGCTATGTTTCCATCCTCTTAATACCTCACAACAGGGATTTAATGTCAACATGTGAAGCCTTGAGGAACACACAGATCATATCTTTACCATGGCAACTGAGGAAAAGGAGGCCAGCAAAGGGGTGAGTAGGCTTGGATGGAATCAAAGTAATATTGGAGAACACCAAAGACAGAGTAGGTTCCTGGAGCATCCAGAGAAGAGAGAGTGAATCCCAAGGAACAGCCATCAGAATGAGCACAGAGTGCTAGCAGAGCCAAAAAAGCAGAAAGTCAAGAAGCACTGCCTTCAGAGGATTGAGAAAATGAACATCAACCCAGAATTGTCTACCCAGAAAGATAAATAATTTCCCAAGATTGAAATAAAATTGTTTAAAAACAACACTTATAAGTGTTCAGTTAAGTTGCACTGCAGGTGGATAGTTTATCAAATGTATTTTTTGTGTCAAATATTGGACTCCAGTAAAGAGAAAACATGAATGGGAAGCATGAGAAGAGCAGTGAAGTAGATGGATCATATCCTGAGAAGATGACTGCCACCCTCCTCCCCACCCTCTGGGATGGAAGGACCTCCCAGAGGGACAGCTGGTCTACAGTGGGGAAGGCTACCTCCTCCCACTGCTGACCCTGAAGAGGAGCCAGGGTTCTGTTTCCCATTCCCAGGAAGATGATTGCATTGGGAAATCATCTGTTAACGAGATTCTGCTTGGCCATAATAAAACTGTCATCTGTAATGTCTGCTACTTGTCAAGGGCGGGAGCAGGGCTTGTCAAGGATTCTGCAGTAAGGGTCTGCCCTGCCCAGGCACTAGTGTGCCTTCTAATTCCACCAAGTTCTTTAATTTTGCCATCCTTGCTATGTTTTTTCCCTTTCTTGAGAGTTCTGAATTCCAGCATTTATGTGGGAATCCTGAGATTTTTAGTTTTCTGGAGCTCCATTTGTGTTTACCCACAGGATATCAAAGTGACCTGTGAATAGCAGAGATGGAGACGGGGTCCAAGGGTATGAGTAGGAAGCCTTCCCAGGCCTGCTTTGGAGTTGTCAGAGAGTAGCACATCCACAACAGAATGATGGTAATGAGATCCACAGAGCCTCAGGTGAGCCACATATGGCTCCCTATGCCTGGACTCTGCAGAGAAAGTGATGGTCAACTACCAACTCAGGAAGCCCAATAGGCATGGCTGGAGCAGACAGGGCTGGGGCCATGCTTAGTGTGTCTGCAATGAGGGTACAAAAGAGTATGAGAGTAAGTGAGCAACAGTATGAAAATATCTGTGCTTGTGTGGGATGGTGAGTATGTAATAGTGTGAGAATATGTGTTTTGTGACACAAGTGTGCAACAATGTGAAAGATTACATGTGCAAGACTGTGACCATGTGAGAATGTGTGTGAATTTATGTGTGCTTGGCTATAACATGAGTGTGTAACAGTCATGTGCAAGGTCTGTGTGTGAAAAAATGAGTGTGTATGTGTATGTGTCAGTCTGGGTCCAACCAGGAGATAAACCCATGTGATCATTAGAACTGAAGCAGTTTAGCTAACAGTTCCTAACCTTTGGTGAAAGAGTGACCAGAGGTGTGGAAGAGCCCTCTGATGTACCCCTGTCAAGGGAGGACATGGGGAAAGACATCCTATCCAGCAGTGATCAGAGCCTGCTGCAGGTGCTGGATCAAGGGTCAGGGTCAGGAGAGGCCCTAGAGGTGCAGAGAGCAAAAGCTATGACACACAAGAAAATCCATGTTTTGGGTTGTGGAAAGCTCATTTCTGGGCTTGGACACGGGGTATACAGGTCCCAAAGGACTGCATTTTTTGGACACATGGCTGGGGTTGAACATCCTGGGTGTCACCTCACCCCTTCTCCAGTGGCTGACAGGAAGCAGGAGCAAGAGAGGTATGAGGCACATGCCTCACACTGCTAACAGAGGAGGATGCTCAGGACCTGAAAGTGTACACACATGGATAAAGAGTGTGACAAGGCATGTGTAAGAATGTGTGCTTGTATGTGTACACATATGGCAGGAAGGAGCTCAGGTTTGGTTCCATATGCATCCAAATATGAAGAAATTCAACATCTCAGACAAGCGTGGAGTGTTGGAAGTGGTCTTGCCAGTCTGAAAATCAGTTACACGATCAAAGCAAAATCACAGTTGGGTGATTGTGTATACCAGAAGAAGTCATCAATGCTGGTCAGCAGGCACTGTGCTAGGTTTATCTGTTAAGGTAATTTTGGAGCAGCCACATCCCCCACATGGATAGCACTATGCTCCATTAAATACTGGAACTGAATCTTTGCTGAGATGGGACAGTGTGGAAGCAAATGGCGTCTTGGGCAGACGTACCTCCATCTCCATTTCTGTCGGCCCTTGTAGAGAGGGAGCTGTGCCCAGCAACTGTGAGTCTGCAGTAAGAGGTTGATAATAGCACATGTGCCTAGGAGGCGAGAGCCTGTCTGCACTGGCTGTTCCTCCAGTCCCCAGCATGTTATTTTCTGGTTCACAGTTGGAGAAATTGAGGCCCAAAAGAAGTCCAGTGTTCTGCAGAGGCCACCCATTCTCATGATGCCAAACACCAAGACTCTTCCCATTTACACACTTTAATTGGCTGAATCATTCATGGGTCCCTTGTTCTAACATCATGCAGAATTTCAAGTCAATGGTAGCAGAGCATTAAACTTAGCATGAACCCTCTGAGGGTAGGTCCAGTGGATTGTACCCCTGAGACTGGGTTTGCACCCACCTCCTCAGTTCCCCTCTTGGACCATGCGTTTCCAACTAGAAGTGTCTGTGACAAGGAAGAACATTACAACATTCAGCCCTGCCACAGGGACCACCTGGGAGGCATTTTAAGTGCATTTAAGACACTTTCTGTTCATAATCATTGCCAAACCCACAAATCCCTTCTGGCAGCAGCAAGGCTGGGCCCCACACAATCCTCCAGGACCCAGGTCTTCAAAGTGAGGACAGGCAGGGCCCATTCTCTCTAAACATGTGGGGTGGTTTGGTGGGGAGCTGTGGAAGGGTGGGTCTATCCCACCTCCCAGCCTCTGTAACACTGAAGGTAGGATTGAATTATGAAGGAATCCTTGAGAGACTCCCAGGCTGAATTTGGAAGTGGGGTGTGCTGAGTAGGACATCTTCCCTGGCATGTACCCAACCACTCTTCTGCAGCCTCCAGGGATCACAGAAGAATTGTGTGCCATCAGAGTCCTTTCTCAGGACCTTCCCTGAGATTGAGTCACCTGCATCATATCAGGCTGCCATTCTGTGCTTCTAACTACTGGATCCCAGAAAGGTTAGCCCTAAGTGCCTACCCCAAGTGGCATTTTGTCCTCGTGGACCAGTGGGGAAGGAGAGTAGTATTGGGTATGTCTGGGCAGCTCTTGCTTTAGCACCTCAGTGAGACTCTGGAAGTTGGGGCCAATGGGTAGTTACTCCAGTGATGGGATTCTCTTTCTAGAATTCCCCAATGTGACTTCTTGAAGGGCTCCCTTAGCTGTCTTCACCCTTGGCAGTATGAAACTCTGGGTGGACTTACTTCCAGAAGCTACAGGGACAGGAAGGCTGGGTCTCAGCCTGGCTCAGGTACAAGCCCTATTCCTCAGAAGTCTTAGCTCTCCCCCTCCCTCTCCCTACCTCTCTGAGATGCAGCTCTTCCAGGTTCCTCAAGAGATAGCTCTTCTGTCAAGGGGCTTTCCACGGATGAACTTTGATTGAAGCAATCAATCCCCTCTCTCTCCTCTCTCCTCTCTCCCTCTCGACAGGGCAACCCCCACCCCTAGGTGGGGCAGGACCATATAGATGTAGGTTTGCATCCAAGTTGACTTTCCCATCCTTGCTGTCTTTGAGGTTGTCTTTGAGAAACCTTCCATGGTACAAGAAGATTTTCATTCTTTTACCACTTTGGAAACCCAAACCGTCTTCCATGTTCAATTTTCCACACTCCTTTTGGCACCTAATTGTTTTCCCAAATCACAGGGGGGGACCTCAGGCAGTCTGATAGGTATCCTCTGCAGGTGCCTGGAAGAATGGCTGCTGGGAGGAAAGCAGGACCTAGGTAGGAATGAGCTGATAAAAGATAAGTCAATTACACTTATCGGGAGCACAGGATTTCTGGTGTTTACTTTGTGTATTGGTATTTTTTTGTACATTGTAAAGTTATGTTAAGGTTATTAATTTGTTTAAAGCATTTTTTGTCTATCCATCTTTGTAAAATTTCTTACTATTTTTTATTGTGGAAAAATATACACAACATCAAATTAACCATCTTAAGCTACTTTTAAGTATATAGTTCTGTAGCATTAAGAACATTCACATTGGGGCTGGAGCAGTGGCTCGGCAGTTAAGGCGCTTGCTTGGCATGCACATGAGTTCAAACCCCAGCACCACATGCACAATGAAATCTCAGAGCAATGAAGGCCACATGAAAAACTAAATAAAATTGTTTTTCTCTCTCTCTCTCAGTGTCTCTCTTCCTTAAAAAAAAAAAAGAACAGTCACATTGTTATGTAACTGTCACCACCATCCATCCATAGAACTTTTCCATCATCCTAAACTGAAACTCCATACCCATTAAATTATAATTCTCCACTGCATTCCCAGCCCTTGGCAACCCTCTATAGTGTGACTACTTTAGGCTTCTCATAAGTGGAGACTTACTATAAATATTTGTCCCTTTGTGACTAGCTTATTTCACTTAGCATAATCTCCTTGAGGGTCATTCACGACCTACCATATATTTTAAGATGGAATAAGATCCCCTCTTATGTACTGTATATACCATGTGCTATTTATGCTTTCATTCATTGATGGACATGGGGATTCCTTCCACCTGGCTGTTGTGGATAGTGTTGCTAGGAGCATGGGTGTACAGATATCTCTTTGAGATCCAGTTTTCAGTTCTTTTGGGTCTGTTTCCAGAAGTGGAATTTCTAGGTCTGATGGTATATCTGTGTTTAATATTTTGAGGAGCCCCCACACTGTTTCCCACCACCTGCTGTACCATTTCATTCTC
>PVKS010038316.1:0-18013 GCA_004027875.1 Aplodontia rufa
TAATTAATTACTAAAACATTATATATAAAATGTAAATTATTATATATAAATTTTCTAGTATATATACTAGAAAATATATATAGTATATATATATACTATATACACACATATATGTAAAACATATATATACACATTTGTTCATATGTGTATATATTTACTTATCTTTAAAACTACTGGGAACTTTGAATCATATTAAATCTTTTTTTTTTCTGGTATTAGGGATTGAACACAAGGACACTTAATCACTGAGTCACCTCCCCTTTTTATTTTGTATTTTGAGACAGTCTCACTAATTTGCTTAGGGCCTTGTTAAGTTGTTGATTCTGGCTTTGAATCTGCGATCCTCCTGCTTCAGCCTCCCGAGCCTCTGGGATAACAGGTATACACCATGGCACCCAGCTAAATCACATTAAATCTTACAGGTAAATATTTGTGAAAATAATGTTCAATAATATTCTTATGATTTGAAATAAAAAATCAAGAAAGAATTTATCTTACTAAAATTATGGAAGAATAAGAATAAAAATTATCTGACATGATGGAAATATAGTATAGATGTTAAGGCTGATTTCAAATGAGTAAAATGCTACATTGTTTTATTCAGGCAGCTATAATAAAACATCACAGATTGAGGCAAATAATTTATTTCTTACAGTTCTGGAGAGTAGAAGTCCAAGAGCAAATTCCAGCAGGATTCTATTTCTGATGAGAATTCTCAGATTGTGGAAAGACACTTTCTAGCTGTGACTTCAAAGGGCACAGAGAGAGGGGGAAGGAAGGAGGAAGAGAAACAGAGGGAGTCATGTTCTGGAGTCTTTTTCTCTTCTCATACAGACACCACTTCTGTTAGATTAGGACACCCCCCCATAAGACCTTATTTGGCCTTAATTACCACGTTAAAGTCCCCATTACCAAATTTTATCACGTTGGGAATTAGGGCTTCAACATACAAATTTTATGGGGACACAATTCTATAACAAAAACTATTCCTTCATTTTTTGCCCTGTTTTTTTTTAATTTTAGTTAAATATTTTATTCTGTGAGGCGGAGTAAAAATCCCCTAATGATTTCCACCAGAATGTGCTAGTAAGATGTTATCCCCAGAACATGCTAGTAAATTAATTGACAAGACGAAAAATAGTTTGCAGAAGTGATTAAAGTTAAGGACCTCAAAAGGGAAATACAGTTCTGGATTATCCAAGTAGGGTAAATCTATGTATTTATAGTCTTAAAAGCTGAGTTTTCCTGTCTGTAGCCAGTCAGAGGGAGGTATCACCATAGAACAAGGGTCAGAGAGATGCAATGTTGCAGTCTTTAAGGCTGAAGGAATGTGGCTTCAACCAAAGTTCTGGGAGATCTCTAAGGTCAGCACCTTCTAGCAGTAACACCCAGAAAGTCTCCTCCCTAAGAGTTATCGTGTCATTCTAAAGGACATGTGTAGGAATGTGTACCCTTCCACGTGCAATTTTCCTATGATGCTTCTTGGGAGCTGTGAAGTTGAGGATGGGTGTTATTTCCCCTTTCCCTCATTTTCAGATACAGGGGGTGTGGCTTGAACACTGACAGTGAGCACTACTTTTGTGGGTTCTCGTAGCTTCTTATGTCTTTGTTTCATTGGGATGGGATGCTATGTCATTGGGATGGGAAGCACAGATTAATAGCTGTCAGTCCAATCAAGGAAGATTTGTGAACCTGTAGGTGCATATACCAGACAGTTTCAACTAAAACCGTTATAATAATGATTAGCACCTATCGGAGGAGTTTTCTTACATGAAAAGTTCTCACAATGTATTAAGATAGCAAGCAAATATCCATTTTCAAGAATGACCTTTACTTCAGTTAGCAGGGCCTCTATAGGTGGGGGGAAGTAATGTCTAGAAAGCCAAGGAAGTGAGGTAGGGAGGTAGTGTGGAACTCGTGACTTAGAATAAAGAGCTACAAGGAATAGCATGATGTAGGCTATTCAACTAAGAATAAGGAAAAGATAGAAATGGGATGGGAGTGGGGTAAAGACTTTGGGTGAGGATGAGAGAGAACAGCATATAGTTTAGGAACTGTCAGAGTACAGGGAAGAAGAGGTTAGTATGGAGCGTGGTTCTCTTCGACCCAAGGAGACTGAGGGCTAGTTTGCTGTCATGAAGAGTTTCACCAGTCGGATTGTAATACTATGGAGACAGCAATCAAGTTCGAGAAGACACAGTGACAGTAGAAACCAACCTCCTATACATACAAACGAACAAAAAAAAATACGTCCAAGAACACCAATTTCAGTAATAACAATAGAGATAAAAAGCATAAAATATAAAAAAAGAACTTTAAAAAATTAAAAATTATAAAAGTTAAAATACTGAACAACAACAATCACACACACACACACACACACACACACACACACACACATAGGAGTTGGGAAGGTCAGTGTGTACCGTGGGGGAATGCATTCATATCTGACCTCTACCTGGAGACTCTTCCCAGTTGAGCTTGTTGGAGGGGATGAAGTTTCGTAATCTCCAATGGCCATGGATTTTCCTAGAGGATATTGCCAAATTTTTCTGTTGTAGTGGTATAGAAGATCCTGCCCTTTCCACTTCCTGTAAGAATAGAGTTCAGAGATACATGAGATGGACGAGCTGTAGGGCGTCTAGTAGATCCTGGTGTAGATGTATGGGACTCTGTTCCAAGGAGAATGGCCAGTCTGAAGGTAGCTTCCCCGGGATCGCTGATGATCTGCTCTGGATTTCTTGTGAACTTCAGTGGCCCCAAGAGTGGCTCTGTGGGGTTGTCACAGTCCAAGCAAGGGAAGACAGGTGTGAAAGAGGCACCAAGCGTTAACTGGGCCAGCGTTTATGTAGTTCTCAGTTGCAACTACTAGGCGGTGTGGAAACCCAGCCCCACCTGAGGAGCTCAGGATCTATGGAGTCTTGGCTATGCACAGAAATCAGAGGCTGAAAGTGAGTCCACGCTGCCGCTTTTGTTGAAGGTTCCTGAGGCTGATGCTAGTCCCTGCCTTTTTTGAGAGTTTCAGGCAGCTTTTGGAGAAAATGCAGCAAGTGGCCACCATGGGTAAATATGCCTTATTGAGCCAAGTTCACATCACAAACTCCTCCCTATCAGGCATGTAAGAGAGCAGGCAGGAAGCCACCACTTGCTTGTCCCATGAGCAGGAGACAGGCAGTCCCACACAGCCCCCTGGGCAGGCAGCCAGAACACAGAGCGATTACAGCTACTTTTCTGCTCCTCCAGACTGAGGTCCCTAATTCGTGCCTATTTTGTGGGTCTGATTTCACTTTTGACAAAGGAGTGTCCAGCCCCGCCCTCAGGAAAGTCTCAAGATGGAGGTGCCCGTGGCAAATTCACAGGCATGAACAGATGTAGGGTCACTATTTTGAGTAAGATTAAATCTTCCCTAGGGCTGGAGATTTGGCTCCACAGACTTCAAGTGCAGGCATTTGGGCATTCATAGCTGTGTCTGAGATAAATTACTTATGCCCTGCTTCCTCCCCACCAGTATAAATCCCTGCCCTTCCAGTGTGAAGCTGGCAGTGGCAGAGCAGGTGTGACTAACACCCTGTTTAAGCTCATCATCCTAAAGCTTTTTTTCTTTGGTATTAATGAATTAAGGGAGACACTTTCCCTGCACACAGAGTGGACCAGATGCTACCATTGGAGACCACATCCAATTCCTGCAGTGCAAACTTTTGCTCAGGAGTGCCTGAGGATGGCTGCTGTTGGTGTGGGCGCCATGTTCTCTCCCCTACTTTTTAATTAGAGTTAATTGGCTTTAAGGAATACAAGAAGTGACTTTTTGTAATTATACACATATTTAAAATTTTTATTAATATTTTTTCATATACATCTGAGATTCCATCTGTAATCATTTTTCTTTGATTAGAAAAAAGTTCTTTATATTTTCATGTAGTACATGGTTGTTAGAGACAAACTATAAGAAATCAAATTTATCTGAAAATGCCTTTATTTCATTCTCAGTTTTGAATGATATTTTTGTTGGATATGTTTCTAGGTTAGTAGCTTTAGATCGACATTTCCTTATACTGAGTGATTAAAAAATCACTTCCAGGCTGGAGCAGTGGCTCGGTGGTCATGGCATTTCCCCAGCATGCACAAGTATGCAATTTCAAACCCCAGAACCACATACACAATGATGTCTCAGAACAACGAAAGTCACATGAAAAACTAAACAAAAATTGATTCCCTCTTTCTTTCTCTCTGTCACTGCTCCTCTCCCTTTTTTAAAAAAAAAAAAATCACTTCCACACCTTCTTGGCTTCATTTTTTCAAAATTCACCTATAATTTGTACTTTTGTCTTCTGTATGTAGTATAGCTATCTTTTCTGATTACTCTGAGATTATTTTGCTTCCATTTATTTTTTCTTCTTTAAGGAGCTACAGTTTTTTCTTCTTAATTATAGTAAAATTCATTCATTTGTTGGATCTGTATATTGATACTTTGGTTGAATTTCAAAATTTTTCAGCCTCAAAATTTAATATTACTGGGGCTGGAGTGGTGGCTCAGCGGTTACAGCACTTGCCTGGCATGCACAAGAACCCAGTTTCAAACCCCAGAACCACATATACAATTGAGTTTCAGAACAACAAAACCCACATGGAAAACCAAATAAAATTGATACTCTCTTTCTCTCTCTCTCTCTCTCACTATCCAGCTCTCTTTAAATAATAATCACAATAATATTACTTAAGTTAATAATATATTGTTAGTAATAATAATATTACTTAAGTTAATATATTTAGTTAGTTTCCCTCTACATTTTTTCCTCTTTGGATTATGTTAGATATAAATTGCATAGTAGTGTCCCACTGGTCTTTGATAATCTCTATTATTTATTTCTAATCCTGTTTTCCTACCTTTACTTCAGTTTGGATAGCTTTTACTTAAATATTATTGTGTTAGTATTTCATGACTGAAACAAAACACCCAACATTAGCAACATAAAGGAGGAAAGATTTATTTTGGCTCAAGGTTTCAAAAATTTCTGTCCAAGGCCAGCTGGTACCATTACTTTGGGCTAGAGGCAAGGCAGAACATCATGGCAGAGGGAAGTGGTAGAAGAAAATTACTCACCTCATGGCAGTCGGAAAACAGAGAGAGAGGTCAGAGACAAGGTAGACCCTTCCAGGTCACACCTCCAGTGACTCACTTCCTCCAAGGAGGCTCCGCACTTTCCAACACCTCTCGTAGTGCCATCAAATAATCACACTATGGGTGAACTAGAACTCTCCTGAGGTCAGAATCCTCATAACACCAGCATTTTCTAAAAGCCCTCGTCTGAACATTGTTTCATTAGGGACCAAGACTTCAGCACATGAGTCTTTATAGAACACTTGGATTCAAACTATAACAACTTTCCACATATTTTTTTTTACCATCTGTTAATTAGATAATTTCTCTTGAGCTTTCATCAAATTAATTATTGATGCTACATTTAATTTTAATTTTATCACACCCAAAATATATTTGATTTCTGATAGACATTGCATTAACTATTATATTTTGTAAATTACAAGAATTCCTTTCTGTTCCCTTTTACAATTTCCTCACTTTGGTGACATTCACAGTTAATCACATGCCAATGTTTTGTGTAGATTCTTTAACACAACATTCATTATTTTGAAATCTTTGCCATTGATCCCAACATTTCTGGATTTGTTTAATGCAATGTTTTTCTACTTTCCTTTTTCTTTTTTTTTTAGGAGAGAAAAAGAGTCAATTTTATTTATTTATTTTTTACCTGTTCTATTTTGTTGTTGCTGTTGTTTGCCAACACTCAGTTTTGTACATGGTGCTGGGGGTGGAACCCAGGTCTTCACGCATGCCAGGCAAGTGCTTTACTTCTGAGTCACCTCTCCAGCACTCTCTTTCTACTTTCTATTTTTCACATTTCCATCTTTATTCATGTGTACAAAAATTTGGAATTATAAAGTGGATACAGTACATCATCATTTTGAAGAAATTCTAGATCATTGGGAAGCATGTTATTTTTGTGATAAAATTGATGATTTATAGAAAAAGATCTCAAACATATATACAAATTTATTATAATTAATAACAAAATAAAATCATCCTAGACAAATGGAGAAGGCACTTTGACAGGCAATTCATGTAGAAGATCTGTTTTTAGTAATAAAGAAGAATCTTTAGAGGTACTTATAAATATAAATACAAATATATATAAACATCCCTGCCATATTGGTTCTTAATTACAAAACTATATATATTTGTATACATGTATATCATATGTATACACATAAGCATGCACAAGAATATGCATCTGTTTATATATACAAGTGCAAAGTTGTGGAAATATGTAATCATCTTTTAAGTTTTTCATTATTAGTCTTTTTTATATCATCTGCAAGTTTTTTTTTAAAAAAACTTTATTAATAAGCCTGGAGGGCATTAAACTTAGAGACATAAGCTAGGCACAGATATATAAATCTTGCATGATTTCACAAATATACAGAATCTTTAAATAGTGAAACTCATAGATGTTGAAAATATTGCAGAGTATAATATAGTATTACAATAAAAATTAAGATATTATAAATAATTTTATTTCTTTTAAGATATCCCCTTCCCAAAGTTACAGTGAAAATCCCAGGTATTTTTATCTGAACTTAATTGGTAAAACTTGAACTTCAACTCTGTGTCTCCAAATCCAGAATGTTTCTTAAATTGTTCCTAAATGTTTTCATTCTTCCAGGAAGATTTTTTTCTTGTTAATCTTGGAATCTCACCTGTGCACAATAGTGCTAGAGTCACAGAAAATTGGTGGGAGTTACACAGATTTGTGGCCAATATTATTTAACCATCTTTCTTTTGAAGTTCCTGCACTACCTCAAATGTCTACCTTACTGGCAGCTGCAAACTCTAACCTCTGACTCATCCTTTTCAATTTGAAGAGAGATGAAAAGCAATAATTTTATTTCTGGGTTTAATTCTTTGTTTAATTTGAAATTTATTGTAAAAATCACTGTATTTTTTACATACCTAATATGCACAATTTGATGAGTTTGGAGATAAATATACACCATTGAATCCAATGTCACAATCTATGCTACAAATATTTCCATTACCTACAAAGTTTTCCTTCAATTTATTTATTTTTATAAAAAGAACACTTAGCATAACATTTATCATATTAGCAAATTTTGTTGGTAAAAATGATTAAATATAGGCACTGTTTTGTATGGTAGATCTCTAGACTTTACTCACATAACTGAAACTCTGTACTTTATCAACAATTCCTTCCCGTTTCTGCCTCCCCTCAGTTTACTCTCTACTTCCATGAGTTTGACTATCTTAGATTCCTCATGTAACACATATCATGTAATATTTCTGTTTCTTGGCCTTTTTCACTTGGCATAATGGTTTTCAGATTCATCCTTGTTGTCTCAAATTACAGGACTTCATGTTTAAGACTGAAGAACATTTCACTTATATGCATGTGTCATATTTTCTTTAACCATTTGTCAGTTAACAGATGCACAGGTTGCTGTCACATCTTGACCATTGTGATCATGGGAGGGAGATCTCTATTGAGATTCGAAACGACCTTCATTATATTTACAATACATTGGTTATAAACTATAGGAAACAGACACAATTTGAACCAAAAAGTACATAAAAATAAGCCATGATAAATGCTTATGAGCATTTATATTGTTTAAGGAATAAAGTTAAAAGAAGAAACCACAGTGGGAATATATCTTCTACATAAATACATACAACTTATGTAAACCAATAGAGAAAGATAATTAAGAAAAAGTGTAATAATTCTTATAGTAAGCAAATGTTATAAATGTAGAACAAATAAGTTAAAATACATTTAAAATGAATCTAGTTAAATATGCAAAGAATAAGACCAGAAACTTTAGGGGGAACTCTTCTGGTTCAAACACATTGACACTAATTAGCATTAAAGTTAAAAAGTGATATAAATAAAAACAAAATATAATTTCCCCTAACAGATTTCATGTGTGTGTGTATGTGTGTATATATGTGTGTGTATGAGAGAGGGAGAAAAAAAGAGAAAGAGAGATTCAACGTGCATGCTTTCCTCTAAAACTTTTGAGTCTTTTGAGTCTTGCTATACTGACTGCTGCAAAAGACATACCTGGCATCAATAAACTGGCTTAGTATAAGACATGAAAATAGACATAGAAATAAATGAATGAATCCAAACTTATTGCAAAAGTTCTGTTTTCTTTTTATTTTAAGAGAGAGAGAGGGACAGTGAGAGAGAGAAAAAGAGAGAATCAATTTTATTTAATTTTTCATGTGGCTTTCATTGCTCTGACACTTTGTTGTGTATATGTGCTAGAGTTCAAACCCCCATACTTGAGCATGTCAGATAAGCACCATAACCACTGAGCCACCACTCCAACCCCACAAAGGTTCTTTTAATACAATGTCTGATTAGATTATATTGTGGGAAAGAGGATGAGGGTGGGGGTCAAAGATGATTATATTTGTTACTGCCACTTACTGGGAGAGGAAACACTGAGAAAGAATCATGGTCTATACTTTGTAGGTTTTAATGTTTTCCAAGTGTTTCTATAAGCACTATATATGCTTGTGAGTGATAAAATTAGATAAAAATGTTAAACAAAATGAAATATTTAAGACAAACTATGCTATTAGTGATGACTCAATCTTTATCTCACTCTTGTATTTAAGAATTATAATAATGAAATCATACCAATTTACCTAACGATATAGTTAGGACATCCATTCATTGACATAGAATTTCATTTTGGGTAACATAGTTTTATATCATCCTTCAAGTTAGCCCTTACACATAAAATGTCTAATAAATAAAGTCTACTGAATTTCTGTCATTTATAAAGTACACTGCACTTTTATGAGGCTCGCATGATTACAGGGAGAGTAATTGATTCCTGGTACTTGAGGATGTTAACAATTACAATAAAATGCAGTTATCTTTATCAAATAAAGTTGTTTTTTAAAAAGAGAGAAACACAGAATCAATTTTATTCATTTTTTCATATATCCTTCATTTCTCCAACACTTAATTGTGTATGTGGTGCAGGAGTTTGAACCTGAGTCCTCACACATGCCAGGCAAGCACTCCAACCACTGAGCCACAGCTCCAGCCCTCAAATACAGTTTTAAACCAGAAATTTACTAATTTTTATGTTACTTCTGAGTATCTGTTAAGTCAGTTTTACATTCTGTTGTTCACAGAATTGTGTATTTTCAAAAATTTTACAAATACACAATTTGGTACTGAAAGGAGACTATGTGCAAAGAACTTTCTACAGGAAAGCAGCATATTAGAATTCTAGTTTTTGCTCTGTCATTAATTAGATATGGAATGACGGCTAAGTTATTTTAGCCTTTTAGAGCCTCTTTTGCCTCATTTGTTCTAGATCATACATTCTCAGTGGGGACATTATCACCCACAGGGGTGTAAAATTGTTTCGTGTGGCAAAAAGACATTCTTTCTGTGTATAAAACACAGATGTGCGTACAATATATAAACTGATATATTGTTTGCCTGTGGTGTTAAAATTTTATTTATGAACAATTAGAAAATGTGTAAAACAGATCTGTAAGCAAGAGATTAAATAATGTAAATAAAAGTTTGGGGACTATTTTTCTAGATAGTGCATAATTGCTCTTCCAGCACATGTTTTTGTGCGTTTGCTTCTGAAACAGTTTCATGAAATGTAAACCTGGCTGCAGAAAAGTCTCGTTTAGTTATTTGTTCTCTTTATTCAGAATCAACTTATTATACAGTTAGATATTAAAAACCATTTTTTGATAACTTGTTTTCCAAAAACTCTTCTCACGTATATCTTGTGTTTGGAGATATACAAACTTTACAATCTCATATTCAGTGTTATCTTCCCGTAATTTGCTTTTTAATCTGCCTACAAATAAATATTACTGGGATGACGATGTCATTCCTCCATGAACTACCCATTTAACGCATGAGTTCTTCTGGGGGAAACTGCAACAGTTAAAACCCAAGGTGATTATCCATGTTTTGGCTTTTCCCCAAGATAACAAAGTTGATATACGTTTATTGCTAATGTTTTGATAATGTTTCCCCCTCAACTGTATTTCTATATACTTCTAATAAAAATAAATAAATAAATATAACTGAAAACATCTTAGGAAATCCTGCCAGCGTTAAAATCAAAATTAAATCAGGAAAAGATTATCATGGAGGATAAGAAGAAAGGTGCTGTATAATCACAAGCACAACCATGAGACATTAGTAAGGAATTTACTTTCATAATGTAAATCTCCCTTGGATCTTATCGTCTAAACTGGTATAATTCTACTTTGCCAAAATAATCTACAAAGATATTTTCAAGTTGCAAAGGTGGAGTAATATTTTGTCTCAATCAATGTGTACAGTGAGTGGTTCTTAAACAGAAACTAAATCCATAAAAAGTTAAGACAGGAAGAAGTTTGGAAAGAAAATTCAGTTATTCTCTTCCCTGGTGTAGATGAGTGATCTCTAAAGTGGAAAGTGGAAAGAAAATGTTAGAGCATTTTTTATTCATTGTTTTTTTTTCCTTTTAGCCTGTGTGGTTCTGGGATCAAATACATCACATTTTGCATGCCATGCAAACGCTCTGCCACTGAGCTACACAAAAAGCACCTAGAATATTATTCCTTCCACCTACAATTTTTAATGAAAACAGTATTTTTTTTTCTATTCATAAGCATTTTTTAAGGAGAGAAGGACACAGAGAGAGAGAGAAACAGAGAGAATCAATTTTTCTTGAGTTTTTCACATGGCTTTCGTTGCTCTGACATTTAGTTGTATACATGGGTGCTGGGGTTTGAACCCATGTACTTGTGCATGCTGGGCAAGTACGGTACCCTCTGAGCCACTACTCCAGCCCAATAAGCATTTTTTAATAAAAATGTAAACTAAATTTTAGCATAGTGCCTGTGGCATTATTGAAATATTATACTATTGAAAGTTCCAGGGCTGGAGCGGTGGCTCAGCGGTTTCGGCGCTTGCCTGGCAAGCACGAGGACCCGGGTTCAAACCCTAGCACCATGTACACAACTAAGTGTTGGAGCAACTAAGGCCATGTGAAAAACTCAATAAAGTTGTTTCTCTCTTTCTCTGTCTCTCTCACTGTCCTTCTCTCTTTAAAAAAAAAAAAAAAAAAGAAAGTTCCAGATATTAGCTCCCATGTCTTTCTGTGTTATTCTAATATTTAATGTTCTTGAAGATATACAAGGCAGGTTTTTTCCACCATTTTACAATTCCACTCAGAAAGGAAGAAGTTTTTTTTTTTTTTGTCTCTATCTCCTACTTCATGAAAAGTATGTGATTGGGTTATTTTAATGTGAAACTATTACTAAAAAAGCGGTTGGGGCTGGAGTGATGGCTCAATGGTTACAGCGCTTGCCTGTCATGTGTAAAAGAATGTGGGTGTGAACCCCAGCACGACGTACTAAGTTAGTGTCGGAGCAACAAAAGTCACATGAAGAACTAAATAAAATTGATTCTCTCTCTCTCTGTCCCTCTCTCTTTAATAAATAAATAAATAAAATGCTTTCTTTGTCAACGTAAATGAGAACCCAACTGTCAAAAAAAAAAAAAAAAAAGTGGTTGAAAAACTTTTCCAATAAAGTCACACCTACCTTATGTGTTATTCATTTAACAACTATTAGGGAACAAGTTTGTGGTTAATAACTTCATCCTAAACTATCACAGAATAGAATTATTACCTGACAGATGTTGGATGGCACATGTGATATGACTTGACACTGTCCATTTAATTCTTAGGAAGATACTTTCTCCCATGAGCCAAAGATCATACTAGATTTTAAAAACCACCATTTGATTTCAGTCTCAATACTGAATCTGAACTATGGGATAATATTGTATACACAGAGTCATTTTTTCAGTTCAAAACAATGCCAAAGGTTTATACAGAAATCCACAGTGTGATCTAATGAATTCATTGCTTGCACTATTTTAGTTTGACTTGACTTGAAATCAACTTGAATAAACATCTATTTTCAAGTTATCACATGAAAATATTTTTTACAAGAATGTACATTAGGTGAAAAATAACATAAATTCACTACAAGCAATTGACATGATGCACATACTTTTCTTTGGAGTCTGTTGATTACTTCCCTGAGAAAATGTTATTGGATTTCCTTCAAGGTTTTTCCTTATATATATACACACAGAACACCACAACACACATTTTTATAAATGGTCATATATGACAAATTTTTGGATGATATTTATCCTGCTAAATATTATGCCAAATACTGCTGCCATATTTACAAGCACAGATATGCTATTTATTGTTTGCTTTTTTTTGTACCAGGGATGCTTAAACACTGAGCCACATCCTCAACCTTTTGTATTTATTAATTTTGAGACAGGGTCTCACTTATTTGCTGAGGCTGGCTTTGAACTTGCAATCTTCCTGTCTCAGCTTCCTGAGCTGCTGGGATTATAGGTATGTACCATTGTGCCTGGTGTTGCTTACTATATATATATATAGTAATATACTATATATATATTTTTTTTTTTTTTGATGAAGGGCAGAACTGGGCATTTAACTCCTGGACTTGCACATGGTAGGCAAATACTGCCAAACTACATCATCAAACCTTTTTATTTTATTATTTTGAGAGAGTCTTACTAAGTTTCTCAGGCTGGCCTTGACTTTAACATCCTTCTGCACCATAAGGTTGGATAAAGCTGACCTTTCAATGCTCTAAGTAGACAGGGAGTTTCACAAGCCGTGCTGTAGTCTCCCATCCCCACTTTACCTGGAGAAGTCCTACTTTCAATCTTTTCATACACTGACTCTCCACACAAAATTCTCATAATAATTGGATTTTTGTCAAAAAGCTTGTAAAGCTAAAAATACTGAAATAATGTTTTTGATTGGAGTATTGATATTTAAATACAACATGATTTTATACATTTCATGCCTATGCTTGAATAATGCCTTCATATTTAAATTTTTTATTAAGAACTTTATATGTTGAACAATCAAAAATGCTTCTAACGAAACAATATGATATATATTTTTTTCCTGAAAATTAGATTTGCCCCTAGATACCACCCCTTAATTTCCCACCCTTATCCCTTCTCATCTCCTCCCTCCCTCCTCCTTCCCAATACATCTCTACAAATTGGGTTTAATACATGAGATTTGACCACCTTTCACATTGCACAGGGTCTAGCTCCAGCCTCCACAGATGAGTGGAGACATTCGACCCTCCCTTCTCAAGGTTATGCTGACTTCATTCAGCATAATTTCTTCCACAGCCATCCATTTACCTTCAGGCTGCAATGTCATTGTTTCTAATTGCTGAGTAGAATTCCATGGTATATATGTACCACAGTTTTTGGATCCATTCATCCAGCGAGGGGCATCTGAGCTGTTTCCACAATTTAGCTATTGTAAATTGAGCTGCTATGAACATAGATTTTGCTGTGTCACTGTAATGTGCTGATTCTAAATCCCCTGGAAAAATACCCAGAAGAGGAATAGCAGGATCATATGGTGGATTCATCCTTAATTTTTTGAGGATTCTCCACACTGCTTTCCAGAGGGGCTGTACCAGTCTGCAGTTCCACCAACAGTGTGTTAGTGTGCCTATGTCTCCACAACCCTTCCAGCAGCTATTATGGTTTATTTTCTTCATTTTTGCCAATCTGACTGGTGTGAGATGAAATCTTAATGTAGTTTTTCATCTGCATTTCTTTGATTACTAGTGATTTAGAGCACTTTCTCATGTATTCATTGGCTTGTTCAATGTCCTCAGTCGAGAAGTTTCTATTTTGCTCTTTGGTCTATTTATTGATTGGGTTACTAGTGTTTTTGAGGTTGAGATTTCATACTTAATTTTTTTAACAAACCTCTAACTGTATTTCTCAATAAGTGAAGGTGAAATTGCTTTGATTTCTTTATTTTCTTTTTGTCTCAAATACTTTTACCTCTTTTGTTTTTGTTCAATATCACTTTCCAGCAATGTTCTGCTTAACTACTCACACTTGAAAAGGTGACTCCTCTGGGCATTCCACACTGTCTTACTCTTTTTTTAGCTCTCTGCTACCACTATAATCATAAACATATAATATACTGTCTCATGAATTCTATCATTTTATATTCTCAATATAATGCAACTCTGTAAGACCAGGATTTTTATGTGTCTATTTTATTTGTCAATAATCTATATCTTAAAAAACCATTAGTAAGAGTACTGATGTACAATACGTATCAACACTTTTTATTATTATTTTATTATTTCTTGAACTATAGTATTCAATATCTAAGTGGTTAAATCAATGAATAAAAAGTGGGTTTCAACACAGTTTCTTGTATGAACCTCGATATTGGTTTAAAACAAGATCTAAATATGCTTTAGTGGTTTAGAAGGACGGAAAGTACTGCCTAGGCATGGGGTTTTCTCATACTTATAAAAGCTTGGAATGTACCTTCTTTTAACTCAGTTCTGGTATTTCCTATTCCCTTCTTTTCCCCCACCACCTCCATTCTTATTAGATATACTTGACAATGGAATAAACAATGACATTTTTATAAATGTATGAAGTGTAACTTAGACTAATTCAACCCCCAGTATCCCCACCACCACCACTACACTCATTCTTTTCGTTTTCCCTCTACTCTACTGGTCTTTCTGTTATTTACTAGTGATTTTTTTAATTTAATGACTTGTTGATAGCATATTGATGAGAAAATTAAGTCTGATTCCTTCCACGGACTTTTCCTATTTCATTCCTCCTTCTTCATTCTCTTCCCCTTTGAATATTCCTCTGTTCTTTTCCTTATTTTGGGTTAGATCTACATATCAAAGAGAACATTCAACATTTGGTTTTTTGAGACTGGCTTATTTTACTTAGCATGATATCTTCCAGTTCCATCCATTTGCCAGCAAATGACATTAAGTCATTTTTCTCTATGGCTAATTATATTTCAATGTGTGTACATGCCACAATTACTTTATCTATTTATCCATTGAAGGACACCTTGGTTTTTTCCAAGCTTTGTTGTTGAGAATTGTTCTGCTATGTACATTGATGTGGATGCATCACTACTGTATGCTGATTTTAGGTTCTTTGGATATATAACAAGGAGTGGATAGTTGACACAAATGATGGATCCCTTTCTAGTTTTTGAGGAAAGTTCACACTGTTTTCCAGAGTGATTGTAGCAATTTGCGGTCCCACCAACAATATATGTGTATCTTTTTTCCCACATTCTCACCAGAATTTATTGTTGTTTCTATTCTTGTTAATTGGCATTCTAACTGGAGTGAGGTGAAATATCAAGGTACTTTTAATTTGCATTTCTCTAATTCCTGGAGATGTTGAACATTTTTTCATGTATTTATTGCCCATTTGTATTTCTTCATTTGAGGCAGATGTATGTTTAGTTCTTTTGCTCATTTATTGATTGAGTTATTTGTTTTCTTTTTTTTTTAGTATTAAGTTTTTCATGTGACTTTCATTGCTCTGACACTTTATTGTGTACGTGGTGCTGAGGTTTGAACCCACATACTGGCACATGCCAATCAAGCACTGTAACTACAAGCCACTGTACCAGCCCCTGGTGTTAAGTTTTTTGAGTTCTTTGTACATCCTAGATATTAATACCCTGCCAAAGGTGCAGGAAGCAAAGATTTTTTTTCCCATTCTGTGGGTTTTGTCTTCACACTCTTAATTATTTTCTTTGCTGGGAGGAAGCTATTTTTATTTCATGCTATACCATTTATTTATTTTTTCATATACTTCTTGCCCTTTGGAGGTCTTGTTTAGGAAGTCAGTTCCTTAGCCAACCTGTTGGAGCATTGGGTCTACAATTTCTTCTATTAATTGCAAGGTCTCTGGTTTAATTCCTTGGTCTTTGATCCACTTTGGGTTGCGTTTTGTGCAGGGTAAGAAGTAAAGATTGAGTTTAATTCTATTACATATGGATTTCCAGTTTTCCCAGGACCATTTACTGATGAGACTCCCTTTTCTCCAATTCATATTTTTGGCTCCTTTGTTGAGTATAAGGTAACTGTATTTTTGCTGGTTTGTCTCATGTCTTCTATTCTATTTCATTGGTCTTCATGTCTGTTTTGATGCCCGTAATATGCTGTTTTTGTTGCTATTGCTCTACTATTGTGATGTCTCCATTTTGCTTTTCTTGCTGAGGGTTGCTTTAGCTATTCTTGATCACTTGTTTTTCCAATGAATTTCATGTTTTTTTTCCTGTTTCTGTGAAGAATGTCATTGGAGTTTTGATGGTTATTGCAATGAACTTTTACAGCACTTTTGGTAACAATGCCATTTTAATATTAATTATGTTTATCCGAGAAAACAAAGGTCTTTCCGTCTTCTAACATTGTTGTCAATTTCTTTAATATTCTTTACTTTTCATTGTAGAGGTCCTTCATCTCTTTTTTTTCAAGATTGATTCTTTTTTTTTTTTTGAAGCGATTATGAATGGAGTAGTTTTCCTAATTTCTTTATCAGTGAGTTCATCGTTGGAATAAAAGAATGCAATTTATTTGTGAATGTTGAGTTTATATCCTGCTACCTTGCTGAATTAATGTGTGAGCTAGAACTCTTTCGGTAAATGATCTTCTAAATATATAATCATGTCGTTAGCAAACAGCAATAGTTTGAGCTCTTTGCTTATTCATATCCTTTTCATTTTGTTCTCTTGCCTAATTGCTCTGTCCAGAGTTTCAAGGACTATGTAGAATACAAGGGATGAAATTGGACATTCATGTCTAGTTCCTTTTTTTAGAGGAAATGCTTTTAGTTTTTCTCCATTCAGAATAGTATTACCTTGAGTGTATCATAAATGGCGCTTACTGTATTGAGATAAATTCCTTCTATCTCTATCTTTTCTAGTATTTTAAAGATTAATGGCATTGTTCTTTGTGAAATATTTTTATGCATCTATGGAAATAATCATGTGATTTCTGTTTTTACATCTATTTATGTGATGAATTAAATTTATTGATTTCTGTTTATTGTACCAACCTTGCATCCCTAGGATGATCCAACTTAGTCATGCTGTACTGTCTTTAATGCATTTTTATATGCAGTTTGTCAATATATTATTAAGGATTTTTGCATCTATGTTCACCAAGGATAGTGGTCTGAAGATTTCTTTCTTTGATTTGACTTTGTCAGATTTTGGTATCAGGGTTAAACTGACTTAGAAAGAGTTTGGCAGTTCCTTCCTTTTCTACTTCATGAAATAATTTGAGAAGGATTTTGTATTAGTTCTTTAAAGGTCTGGTAGAACTCAGCTGAGAGTCCATCTGTTAGATAACTGTCAATAATGATGGCTATATTGAGATGTAAATTCCTCTTTCACAAAGCACAACCATTAAGGAGTACACTCTACTTCACTATACCTGAGCCCCAGGCTACTGTCCAAGCCCTGCTCTCAAGAGAGAGAGACTCAAGAGTTAATGATTTTCCCTACTCTAGACCACCTGTTGCTGTCCTCTGGGTCCTGGGAGCAGCCATACTGCTACCCCACTCCCCTAATAAAATATCTTGTCTGAGCTACCATGGGTCTCTTTCCCTTGCGAGCATGTCCAACACCATCTAGACCCGGGCTTTTCTTTGTTGGAAGGTTTTTTATGGATGCTTCAAATTTGTTACTAGAAATTGATCTGTTTAATTTTTCTATTTTCTCCTGGTTCAATTTGGGTGATTCATGTGTCTTTAGGAATTCATCCATTTCTTTGAAGTTTTCTCGCTTTTGGCAGTGTAGCTTTTCAAAATAGCTTTTGATAATCCTTTGGATTTCAGAAGTATCTGTTGTAGATGCTTCCTTCTTCATGCCAGATTTTAATAATATAAAGTTTTTTCTCTTTTTCTTTTCATTACTGTGGTTAAAGGTTTATTGATTTCATTTGTCCTTTCAACAAACCAACTTTTTGTTCATTAACTTTTGTATTGTTTTCTTGAAATCAATT
>PVKS010038317.1:0-17985 GCA_004027875.1 Aplodontia rufa
CCTAGTACCAAAAAAAAAAAAAAAAAAAAAAAGGTTACATCTACACAGAGTCATTCAGCAAGTGAGTTAGAAATAAATCATCACACTTGTTGATTCAAAAGCAATACCAGGGGCTGGAGCCGGGGATCAGCAGTTATGGCGCTTGCCTGGCACACAGAAGTACACGAGTTCGAATCCTAGCACCACATACACAATGAAGTATTGCAGCAATGAAAGCCACATGAAAAACTAAATAAATTTGATTCTCCCTCTCTTTCCACACACACACACGCACACACACACACACACACTGTCACTCTCTTTTTTTTTTTTTAAAGAGAAGGACAGTGAGAGAGAGAGAGACAGAGACAGAAAGAATCAATCTTTATTGAGTTTTTCACATGGCACTTGTTGCTCCGACACTTAGTTGTGTACGTGGGTGCTGGGGTTTGAACCCACATACTCGCGTATGCTGGGCAAGCACTGTTACTGCTGAGCCAGCGCTCCAGCCCCAGTCACTCTCTCCTTAAAATAAAAAATTTAAAAAAAAAAACAGAAGAATTGGGCATCCATGATACCCCCGTGGAAGGGGCCCTGACATCAAGCTCCTGGGTTTATACCCAGGCTCTGCACCTCTAACGGCAGCATAGACGACTACAGGACTTTCTCATTTAGAAAAGAGGAAAAATGATAGTCCCCACCCCACTGAGCTGTTCTCTGTATTAAACGACAATAGGCACCTCAAGGGCTTAGCTCAGTAGCTGGCAAATAGTAAGGGCTTGGTAAATTTCAGCTGATACTATTATTAAGGGCATCTGGGAGATGCTTAATTTACAGAGGGAAACCGCCAGCACCATGGAAAATTCTAGTTAACTGAGCCAGAATATGTGTCCACAGAGGTTATGGGACTGCCTCCTAGCTCTCTGAAAAGCGTTGGTCTGATCTAGCCTGGGGTTGGGGTTCTCTAGGGGAGGAGAAGCTAGGCCCACAAAAGCTTTAACTTTGGGGGCTGGAAGAGCTTGGGGATTTCTTCTGTGCAGCTCTCCTGGACCACAGAGGGAGACTCAGGCTAGAGGGCTCCCAGCAGAGAAGCTCTACTTCCAACTCATTTGAGGAAAGGATTCTGTTAAGAAGAAGGCAGAGGGGTAGAAGGCAGAGTTCTAGAACCTTTCAGAGTACAACCCCTCCTTTTACAGATATGGTTAGGGGACCAGCCCTGATAGTCAGGGACTTTTTAGCAGGACCATTATCATTAACTATGAGTTAATCAATATGCAATGTATAAATGTACTAAAACACACACTATACCCCTTTAAAGTGTATAATTATTATGTCAATTAAAAAAAAATAGAGCCAGGCTTGGTGGCACTCACCTGAAATCCCAGCAACTCAGGAGGCTGAGGCAGGAGGATCACAAGTTCACAGCCAGACTTAGCAACTTTGCAGGACCCTGTCTCAAAGTAATATAAAAAGGACTGGAGACTACCTTAGTGGTAAAATGCCTCTGGGTTCAAACCTTAGTACCAAAACAACAACAATTAAAAAAAAAAAAAGTCACGCTCATTCCTAGCAGGGCCCTTTCCATCACATAGGGCTCCTCCAGGGGGCACTATGCCCACTCTAATTAATGTGAATGGCCGTGCTAAAGGGTCATGCAGCTCCAAGGCCCTGACAATGAGATAACATAAAGTCCCTGATCCAAGTGGAAAGATCACAATAACTACAAGAATGTCCTAGATGTGTTCTGAGCCTTATAGTTCAGATCTGAACTGGGCAAAATTTTTCTGTCACAGGCTGGATAACAAATTCTTAGTCTGTACCAGCCATGATCTATGTTATGTGATCTCATCTCTGCCAAGGTAGTGCAAAAGCAGCCATAAGCCACAAACAAAAGGATCAGCTTGGCTGCATTCAATAAAGCTTTATTTATCCACACTGAAATTTGAATTGTATATACTGTTCATGTGTCACAAAATATCCTTTTATTTTTTTCAACAATTCAAAAACATAAAATAACATTCTTAGTTTGTGGACTGTACAAAAATAGACAGCTGGCCAAACATAGCCCCTGGTGCTTAGCTCACTGATTCCTGGTTCCTGTGATTTCTTCACATTCTTCTCTCTCTTAAGTTTTGAAAGAGTTATGAGCTGGGCGTGGTGGTGCAAGCCTGAGAATCCCAGCTACTTGGGAGGTTCCAAGCCAGCCTGGACAATTTAGTGAGACCCTGTCTCAAAATTTAAAAGTTAAAAAAAATTAAAAGCACTGGAGATGTAGCTCAGTGGTAGATCACCTGAGGGTTCAATCCCCAATACCGCACACACGCATACCCGCCCCGAGCGTGACCGCACCAGTGTGGAACGTGTGCTATTTGTTATTTGCACATCATGATCAGGCAAAGTCCCCACCTATTGATCTCTCCCTCTCCCCAAACTTTTAGCAATCACTGAACTTTTCACTGGTTCCATAGTTCTGCATTTTCCCGAAAGTCAAATAACTTTTCTTTTTGAAAAATAAAATTTTCTTTATAAGTAACACTGCAGAGTTTCAATAAAAGATGCAGTCAGAAAACATTCCTTTTCCCGCTTCACTCCAGCCATCACCGACCCAGCCTACCAGTTTCTACCTCTTCACACCTATGGAGGCCTGGGTGTGATTTTGGAAGGGAGATGTTAAAAATGAGGTGCTGGCAAGACAATTAGGGAAAGAGATCAGTAAGCCTTTGCAGCAATCAGAATTCCAGCGAGTCCCATCTGAATATGTAGATTTAGGAGCCCCAGCCAGGGGTGACAGCCCAGAATGGATGAGTTCTCCAGGGGAGAAACTCAGTGGGGAGATTTGATTAGATCAACCCTTGGGGAATTCATTCCCCACCAATGTTCTCAGTACCTACAAAGAGAGAGGCCTTGCAGGGGGCACTGTATGGAAAAGTGCAGCAAACAAGAGGTTTAGCCAAAGGGGAAGGGAAGGATGGATTCTG
Organism: Aplodontia rufa; assembly: GCA_004027875.1. Classification (NCBI taxonomy): domain Eukaryota; kingdom Metazoa; phylum Chordata; class Mammalia; order Rodentia; family Aplodontiidae; genus Aplodontia; species Aplodontia rufa. The sequence goes on from PVKS010038317.1 coordinate 2,958, forward strand.
CAGGCTCCTGGGATGCAGCCAAGGACCCGATTGAGCCGGTAAGAAAGGGGATACCAGGTCTTTGCCTCCAGACCAAGGAGAAAGGCGAACAGAAGGCCATGGAATCCAGCAGAAAGAATCCTTGGGGAGAGAAACTCAGTAGGGGCTTGGGCAACAAAACTGGTATTGAATTCACGGGAGTGCTGACCGAGGAAACAGGGAAGCGGAGGGAACATTTTATGACAGGTCATATCCTTTACCCAAAACTGTTGGACTCTGATGTGTTCCAGAATCCCAGACCTTTTTGGATTTTACAAAGGTAATTCAGTGCACATACTGTATTGTGGTATAACAGGCCCAGCAGAGTCTAGGATAAGACCCCATCATCAAACACCATAATATTTCTACAGTGAATCGGATGATATTCACACCAAGTGGGATGGACAAAGACTATGAGGTTTCAGCTCCATCTTAAGCAAATCCTTTTGGTTTACAGAGCTTCTTGGATTTCACAATAGAAAAGAGACCTGAGCCTTCCCCCACCCCCAACTTTTAGGTGGAATATCATGGCCTTATTTTCATACCTGGAATAAAGTCTTAGACTGCCATGAATAAGGAAGGGCCCCCCAAGTGGTTTCACACAGACTTTCTTCTTTTAAACTGGACTAGAATCAGCTTAAAGACAGAATTCAAATCTAGTTATCTTTGGATACTCAGTCCAGGGCGTAGTAGCTGGCATATGGTGATGTCCAATAATTTTAACTGCACTGAACTTTTATTATTTTTAATCAGTGCTCTGTGCAGGCCTGATCACTGTCCCAACTTGGCTCTTTCTCTAGCCCAACCTCCCACCCTTGTGGCCCAAGCTCCAGAATTACTTGTCTATTTATATGCAGCTGGCACATCCTATTTCTCTTCTTAAATCCAAACTCAATAGCCATATGTTTGTTCTGGTATTCTAGCACTAATTGCCATTCCTGATTTTGTTTGATATGTTTGACCTGGTATTTTAGAACTAACTCTTAATTGTGTTTTTATTTAATATGGATAGCACATATAGAGCAAGAGCATAAGAAGTGCTATATAAATGCAAATTTTATTGTATTTCACTCCAGACCTCAGAGACTTGCCAAATTTGGTTTTACTCTGAGGAAGTTTTCCCCAGAAGGGCTGAGGGATGTTTCCTCACTCTCCCTAACACAGAGTCCTCAAAGCTGGACAATGGGTGGATCACACATGGCCTACCAGCCTGTGGGGCCACCCAAGCCATGGGCTTCAAAAATTCCACTGAGTTTTGCATAACATTAATAACCCTCACACGAAGCCTTGGCATTTTTTATCATGCTTTTTGTGAACTGATTGAACCTTTCATGTTAAGAAGCTCCATCCTAACTAGGTCACTACAATGTTATTTAAAGTTTAAATCTGCAAGGACTCTTGATTGTTCTGTTTTTGGAAGAATAGAGTCAGTATTACAAAACTGTGCCAATTAACCAGTAAGGCTCCACTGAAATTTTTTAAGATAAGTAATTCCATTTCCAGAAAGTACCTAAATCAATTATGATAAGGAAATTTCAGACCCTGTGAGAATCAAGCAAGGCACCAAATGATGTAGCAAAGGAATAACTCTTATGACTTGTGAATCATCCCATGCAGAGGCCTCTGAGTCTACAGGCCACGCGGTGCAATGCTCTCTCTGCACAGCCAGGCTGGCCACAGTGGCACAGACTGCTTAGTGCTTCACAGTTCAGAGTCCTAATGTTGAACTCCTCACCCTGACCCGTTCCTCAGGCCACATTCCATGCCACTCTTAATGCCTTCCGGCTTTTTACACGCTTGCTCATTTCCCCATTTCTGCTTCCCCTCCTCTCCAGGCTTGGCCTTCAGAATATCTGCCTAGCTCTCTCTCAGAATTTCTGACCTTGGCTCTCTCTCAGCCTCTCTGTAACTGAATGAATGAATGGAGTTTATTTTCCATTCTCTCTTAGTCACTGATTTCACCCTATTGTGTTCCGGGAACAGTCCAATAGGTTATATATGTCTGCAATGAGAACAGTATATTTGATTTTCATCACTGGGGACAGAAAATACTTGTCATTTCAGGAATCCTTATATCTTTGATGGTTTATTTAATAACATTTTTTGTAACTCAGAGCTGGTCATGGAAAATTTCTAACATTCTCCATTTGTGGGCATGGCCAGGCCAGTGAAATGCTAGCAATATTATGAAGTCTTCATTGATGTTATATGCAAACAGAGTTGTCATATTAAGATATTGCTACTACATGTGTTATCTTTCACATGTCACCATGAAGTTGAATTGGTCTTTTATTTTTCTGGCCTTTAGTAGACCAGATGTAGACCACAACTAAAAAGATCATAGAAAATGTATGTGAACTGAAGATCCAATCTTTGTTCACACTGGGGTAGAGATAGCAGTAATGACAAATGTGACCCAGCAAGGGCAGTGGAGCGGCAGAGCATGGGGACCAGATGATTAACCAAAGCCTCAAGATCTACATAACCACAGCCGGTTAAGGGCTCAAGAAACAGAAAAGCCACAGCAAGAAGTAACCAGCAACCAGTGGCATCTAGGCAATGATAAAGAACACCAAGGGGACTGGAGTGGTGGATCAGCGATTACAGCGCTTGCCTGGCATGCACAAGTACGCAAGTTCAAACCCCAGCACCCACGTACACAACAAAGTCTCAGAGCAACGAAACCCATGTGAAAAACTAAATAAAAACTGATTCTTTCTGTCTCTCTCTCACTGTCCCCTCTTTCCAAAAACAAAAAGAACACCAGGAAGTCTTCAGGAACAGGTCAAGGGCAAGAATCCAGGAAGTCATGAGAACTCTTAATAGGAATGGTGGTTAAGAGCCTTGGTGGCACACACCTGTAATCACAGCAGCTTGGAAGGCTGAGACAGGAGGATCGCAAGTTCAAAGTTAGCCTCAGCAACTTAGTAAGGTCCTAAGTAACTTAGCAAACCCTGTCTCAAAATAAAAAATAAAAATAAAAAGGGCTGGGGATGTGGCTCAGAAGTTGAGTACTCCTGGGTTCAAAACATGGTACAAAAAAAAAAAAAAAAAAGCTTTGGTGAAGAATCACCCTGCATGCTCATATCCCGCATGCTCATATCCATATGCTATGTAAGCAACTCTGGGCAAACTACCAATCTGAGTCTCCATTTTGTTATCAGGAAAATAGATAGATAATAGTAGAAGAATGTATCCCCATAGGTTTATGTGAAGTAAACCAGATAATGCATAAAGAATGCTTAGCCAAGTACGTGGCACCAAGAAACCATTAAATAAAGGCCAATCAACAGGACCCCAATAGGGCTGGAGCAGTGGAGAGCTGCTTGCCTGTCATGCACGAGGATGCAGGTTCAAATCCCAGCACCACATACACAATTAAGTGTTGGAGCAACGAAAGTCACATGAAAAACTAAATAAAATTGATTCCTTCTTTCTCTCTCTCACACACTCTCTCTTTCTTTAAAAAAAAAATAATAACGCCAGTAATCAAGAAGGTGAAGCAAAAGCAAGACATGAAAGTAATTGCCATCTGACTTCCTTCTGTGTTTTTTGGCAAGAATCAGGACCTAAGCCCAATTGGTCCCCAAACCCAAAAGAATGAGCAGGAATGTGATGAGTGATTCAATAAGGGCCTTATAACTACAGGAGAATCCTGACACCTGTTAAATCAAACCAAATGTGGCCTAAGGATGCTTTCGAGCCTTGTATATCAAACTTCAAGGTAACTTAGTATGCAAATGAAAGCCAAGCTTAGGAGAAAGAAAAAGCTGAATCTCAGCCAATCACAACAGTGAAGCTTCAGTCGATGATACGCAGGTGACCAAGTGTTCAAACCTTGTTCAAATAAGGTGCACAAAATGCTGTAGCTAATCAGCTGTCTCTGCACCTCACTTCAATTTCATCAAGTCTGGGCAACCCTCCCGGACAAGGGCCCAGGTCCTCAAAGCAGCTTTGGAACCCGGCCCTTGGCCCACTTAAAGGGGTGCTTAACAGCCAGCTATAGGAAACTGGCTGTCAAAAATATGGTGCTGTGGACTTTGTCCCTTATACCTCAGAAGGTCCCCTTTTCTCTGGGCATTTAGATTATCACAGCCACAATGCCAGAACCTCTCAGAGCAGCCAGTGTGTGCTAATCTCATGGGAAGTGTGATTTCTCCCCACTCCCTACCCCAACCCAGGGCTGCTCTACCACTCAGCTACACCCTAGGCCTTTTTTTTTTTTTTTTTTTTTTGAGACAGAGTCTTGCTAAGTTGCCCAGGCTGACCTCCAATTTGTGATCTTCCTGTACTACCACAACCCCAGCTTGGAAAGTGTGATTTTAAAACATAAGTCTGGTTTTCCTCTTTGACCTTTAGGAAACTCACAACTAACTTTGGATGCCCTTGAGCAATGATTCAGTCCCTTTTAGTTATATGGTTCACTAAAAATATACTTTCCTTAGTGTGATTTTAATATTCTGAGTCTAGACCAGGGGTGAAAAAACTAGAGCTCACAGGCAAATCTGGCCAGGTGCCTGTTTATGATCCCATTAAAAATGTTCTGGGGGCTGGAGCGGTGGCTCAGCGAGGACATGAGTATAATCCCCAGCACCACGTACACAATGAAGTGTTAGAGCAACGAAAACCACATGAAAAACTAAATAAAATTGATTCTCTTTTTAAAAAAGAAAAGTTCTGGCACATTTAAGAAAGTAGCAAAGTTGTGATACTAACTGTGTGGTCCCCACAACCAAAAAATCTTTACTTTCTGGCCCTTTACAGAAAAAATTTGGCCAATCCCAGCTCCAGACTTATTTTCTTTTAACCTTGTTCTCTTGATTTTTTCCCTGTTATGTGTGTGTTGTAAGCAATCTCAAATCCATTTTGGGAGATAAACAGTCTAATATTAAAGAGAGACCAAGGCCAGGAAGGGGGTGGCGCTGGAGAGGTGGCTCATAGAGCTCTTTCCCGGCATGCACAAGCACCCAGGTTCAGACTCCAGCACTACACACAACTAAATGGAGGAAAAACAAAAACAAGATGAAAAAGTAAAAAATTAACTCTCTCCTTCTCTCTCTCTTAAAAAAAAAAAAAATTCCAAGAGGGTCATCTGACTCAGAGTAGTTTTCAATAACAACAACAACAACAACAACACACACACACACACACACACACACACACACTCCTACCTGCAGGAAATCAGATCTGCCCCATCCCCTGCTGTTAGCCCAGATAATCTACAGGCACTGGAAGTTATAGCCACAGTACAGAGAACCATCTTCCTTCCCCAACTGAATTTTAGTCTTGGGTTTTACTTAGAAAGTCCCTTTCCAGGACTTTATTAAAGTCATTCTTCTTCTTAAGCATTTTTTGTTGTTGTTTTACTAATTCCTCCAAATAATCAGTTTTCAGCAGGTTCTATAGAAGCTAAAAGATGAAATATTGGGCAAAGAGAAGAAAGGGGTGCCATGCAGGGGGGGCTAAGAAGGCTGAGAGAGATGGAAGACACTTGTGATCCTTCCCACTCAGCGCCAGGCTCAACATGGAAATTGGATCATGATGATGACAATTATGAAAAATAAAAACCTTATTTTTTCATAATTAAACCCACGTGCGGATGATAATTGCTGTTATGCGTTTAATGCCCAGACTTGTTTCTCTTCCCAAAAAAGTGAAAAATTAGTCCAGCTGCAACTTAGTAATGCTCTTAAATCTGACTTAATGAAGAGCAAAACATTTGATTTTCAAGGTATGTTGTGTTTGGTTCTCTCTAGCTGAAAGTGTTTTTATTTTTCTCTCCAAACAGTGTATTTCTAGGAGGCTTTCATGAAAAACTATTAATTTAAGGCTTTGTTTGGGATAAATTTATTTTTATAAAAGCTGTGTGCTTTCCAAAATCAAATTTTAATTAGCAAAGCACTGTATGGGTCTTTTCTGGCAAATCCTGAAGCTGCCATTTAGACGACCATTTCAGTGAGTTGTAAACCAGCATTGCATCAAAACTGCATGATGATCTTATTAGTCTTGCACACTACCTAGTGTCATACTGATTCGAAGAAGAAAATTTATGGCTTGGGTTAAAATAAATATTAGGTCCCTGAGAAATTTACTGAGGAAGTAACTTTAGGGACTTTTCCTCCTGAAAACTGTTCACGCCTTAAACAGCTGCGATTACACTTTTAACTTACAGTAAATACTGTTTATAATTAAGAAAAACCTCCCTCAAGAGTATTCTTAAAGGACTTTCCCTACCCCCTTATTTACCTAAAAAGGAAACTAGTGTTTTACATTTCCTAATGAATCATAAGAAAAATCACCTAGTTATCTACCTTGTGAAATGTAAACCTCATCTGCATTAAATGTAAAAATCTGGATAGGGATACATTGCTTCACTTTGTTTCTCTAGAACATAAGAGAATTCAAATCCTTGACATTCTTGGCGCTTTTCCATCTACACAGGGAGGAATTTGAGAATCAAAGAGAGCCGCATTCCTCTTTGCAGCAAAGTACTCCGCACTTGGCAAACGGTGAAGACCTGGGCCATCATTCTTAAATAATTGCCAAGCGGTGACGATTTCGGGCGGAGAGCAAATAACAAGAGTCTCAGCAGTTCCTTCCAGCACTCTCTGTGGCTTCGACAACATAGCACGTTACAGGAAAAATTCCAAATTTCTCCGTCCCAACAGGGAAGCGTTACTTAGCAGCACCAGCTTTGACAGAGTAGGACAAGAGCAGGGTCCACTATGGGAGGACTTTGATGTCCCTTTAAATGTTTTCTGCATCTAACCCAATACAATGGATGTGGAATTATATTTATTACAAGCCCAAGGATGTGCAAATTTATTTATAGTATAAAGCCCTTTCTTTACACAGCCCTAGCTGTCAACATGGCCTTACTTTCCTGGAGTGCCTTAGGAGCCAGGAATGTTTTGTTTCTTAAGCTTCCACCTGGAGAGCTAAAATAACAATCTTGTTAATGAGAAGACAGTAAGGCTAACTGTGCTGTTTTGCAGGGTTTCCACAAGCCTTACCTTTTAATTGCCTGGTGCTGGCAACTTCACAGACTGTAATGAATACATTGTTCCTCTTTTTCCGCACATAGCTCCTGAAGTGCCTTAGAAGCTGAGCTGGTTTTGTGTAGAGTGGAGAAGACTCTTATTAGATGCTGGGGAAGCATTGGGAATGAGGAGTTTATTTTGACTGGTGAGGTATGTCTTGATAGTTTGCATTCAGATGCAAGAGGAAAAAGAGATAAAGTGGATTAGCCCCAATCATCTGGGAGATGACATGTCTTGCCTGTTTGAAGTATTTATGAATTAAAGAATGGGACTGATTTTGAAGCCTAAATTAATTTAATCTGTTTGCTTTTGATGCCACAGCTGCAGCGACACACCCTACTTCTTTGAAAATCTTCAGCTTCAAGGGTCTGGGCTTAGAAGAAGGGGCTGCAATGCGCTGGTGCCTTGCTTGGGTGAGAAAGGGGGTCCTGGTCGGTTTTCAATTTCCCTGGTGGGAGTCTGGCATTCTCTGAGAAGGTTTTGTCTCCAACATCAAGGTAGACATTCTCACACTTGCTCATCATGCTTTTTATTAAAGGAGAACTTGCCAGGCGAAGCAAACATGAAGGAAAGAAAGGAAATCATTATCCCAGTTCTCTCCCCACCAGCAATTTTCATTAGAGAGAGGGGGGAAAAAAACTGCAGGGTTAAGATGAAAGAAGCAGAAAGTTTCCCATCGGTCATGGTCCATTAATGGTGACTGACACCCAAGTTGCCACACAGGGCTCTATCATAAAATTCAGGAACTTCATAGCTAGTGGTGTTTAGGGGTGGGGATTTCTTTGGTGTTCTAGAAGCATCAGTAGGTTCAAGATTCAGCCATGGATGGATATCCCATGATCTTCTTCTTTTTTTTTTTTTAAGGGACAGTGAGAGAGAGAATGAATTTTTATTTAGTTTTCACTTGGCCTACGTTGCTCTGACACTTAGTGGTGAATGTGGGTGCTGGGATTTGAACCTGTGTACTTGCCCATGCCAGGCAAGCGCCATAACCATCAAGCTACTGTTCCAGCCCGTCCCAAGATCTTCTTAACTCCATCTTAGAAGAGCCCTAGCCATTTCCAAGCAGGACAGAAAGACATATATATATATATATATATATATATACATACACACACACACACACACACACATATGTATATATATGTATGTATGTATAATAATTGCTAAGCAATTATATTTATTTATTAGAGGGAGAGAGAGAGACAGAATCCACTTTATTTAGTTTTCATCTGGTTTTTGTTGCTCTGACACTTAGTATGTGGTACTGGAGTTTGAACCCAGGTCCTCATGCATGCCGGGCTAGCTAACACTGAGCTGCACAGATCCAGCCCCAAGAGACTATATCTTTACAATAATGCCAATATTCACAGATCAAATTTTCCAAAAAGTCACTAGGTTACTTACAAGGAGAGCAGGTCAACTTTGTTTGTCTCATTATCAATCACAGAATCGCGGCCGCTTTCCGCAGGCTGACAGACTGAGAAACATTAGACCATTACCAAGTTCAGGGAGAAAAAAGTGAAATTTGCCTTTCAAGATACTTTTTTTTTTTTTTTCAGGAGATCAAATAACGTAATTCACTTCTGACTTGGTCTGGAAGAAAAACAGACTGGTCAATTTTAGGAAAAGAATTATTTGAAATTAAGAAGAGGCAGAAAGTATCTGCAGACTGACACATTCGACTGGGCAGTTTCTGTTTGCAGAGTGACATTAAAAATCCATGCGGCGGGGCATGCAGGAGGACAGGAGTTCCAACCCTAGCACCGTATACACAACAAAGTGTTGGAGCAATGAAAGCCAATGAAAAACTAAATTTAAAAAAATTTTTAAAGAGAGAAGGACGTGAGAGAGACAGAATCAATTTTTATTGAATTTTTCACACACCTTTCATTGCTCTGACAGTTGTGTACGTGGGTTGCTGGGGTTTGAACCCATGTCCTTGTGCATGCCGGGCAAGCACCATAACCACCGAGCAATCGATCCAGCCCCCAAAACTAAATAAAATTGATTCTCGGTCTCTGTTTCAAAAAAAAAAAGTACATAAAAATCCATGTGGCAATTTTTCCCCCATGTGGCATTTGTGAATTCATTACTATTAGAACCTCCAAACTGTAAGGTGGAGGAAAAAACCATTCCCTCATGGGGTGTGCCTTCCTCCTTTTCCTCCTTCTTCTTTTTACATTTAAATTAATTCCAGGGGCTGGAGCAGTGACTCACTGGTTGGAATGCTTGCCTGGCATATGCCTGAGGACCCAGGTTTGAACACCAGCACCACACACACAACTGAGTGTTGAAGAAACAGAGGTCAGATAAAAAACTAAATAAAGTTGATTTGTTTTCTCTCTCTCTCTCTCTCACCCTCTCTTTAAAATAAATAAGAATTTTATTTTTTCCACATTTTTATTGGTGTATTATATTTGTACATATTGATGGGATTTGTAGTTGCGTATTCATACATGCAAACAATGTAAAAGTATGATTTGACCGATGTCACTCCCCAGCTTCACCCCAATCCCTGCCTTCCACCTCTTGGTCCCTTTCCTCTATTGATCTCCCATTGATTTTGAGATCTACCCCATCCTTTGTTTTCCTTTTTCCTCCCTAGCTTCCTTATATGAGAGAAAACATGTGGCCCTAACCCTTAACCTTCTAAATTTGACTTAGTTCACTTAACATGATGTTCTCTAGTTCCATCCATTTTCCTGCAAATGCCACAATTTCATTTGAGAAAAAAAATTTTTTGATATATTTTCTGATGAATTACTCATTTATCCATTTGTCTTATAGGACAAGTTGAGCAGGTCCTAGGTTCTATTACCTGCTACTACTGAGGTGGGGCATGGGGCTGAATGCCTAGCCTCTTTCCCACCAGCGCCAGCAGGTAGACGTTGTTGTTTCGGATGGGAACCAGCATCCGGTTAGTACTTGGATGGGAGACCGATGGGAACCAGCATAAGCCTGTGACTTTCCGTGAGGTTAATGATAGGATTGTTTCCTCCAAAGCAGTCAACTCCTCCTGAAAAGCAGAGTTCCATATGAATAATAAAACATACCCCAGCTACAGCCTTCCTCCTAAAATTTCCCTTCTGCATTGTGAAATGTTGTTGAATGTTGGGGAGGGGGGACACTAGCTGTGTGTGGTAGTGCATGGCCCTCATTCAAGCACTGCAGGAGGCTGACGTAGGAGGATCACAAGTTCAAGGCCAACCTCAGCAGCTTAGCAGACCCTGTCTCAAAATAAAATATAAAAAAGGGCTGGAGATGGAGTTTAGTGGTAGAGCATCCTGGGTTCAATCTATAATACTGCTTATATTTCTTGGAAAAGAAATGATCACTTATTGAAATAGAAGCAACCATGTACCATTTATTTTCACAAATCCATCCTTTCTGAAATATTTATTCATTCTCTTCTCACAGCAAATCACACAGAGCTTGGGGGCAAGAAAGCTCCAGTGATCTCTTCTGCATCACACAAGTGGTTCAGATAAATCGATCGGCACAAACACCTCCATTGATCAAGTGTTTGATGGGCAGTTTTATAATTCTTTATTTCAAAGATCAAATAGTGAGAGAGAAAGGCAGTAAAAACAATGAGTGGCAAAAAATTGGAAAGAGTACCTGGTATGCCCAGGGTCCCAAGACACTAAAAATTCCTGGAAAGCTGGTACTACGCATGCTCCAGCCAGGCCTCCTCAACCCTGCCCTCTGCTTCCTGCCACCACTTCCCAGGTGAAACACCCCTGCTCTGCACCCCTGCTTTCCATCTCTCCCGGTCTCCCCACTGGAGATTGAAACTTTTCCAAGGACAAGAAAACAGGATTTTACTACCAATGGCAGCTGTGGCAACAACCAGTCACACAGGGTCTGCAGCATCCCTATTGTGCCTGGGACAAAGCTGTTTCCAGACAAAGCCACAGCAATGGTCCAGGCAGCCAAAGTGTGCTCAACTAAGACGTCTCTCCAGGCTGGTGGTGGTGTGCGATGCCACCCCCGCTCCCTGACCTGGTACCTATTCAGAGCAGCCACGTCCATCCAGGCTTGGAAGCCAAATCCAGGACATCCAGGTTTTAGAGATGCCTACAGCTTGCAGGTATGTTTGCCAATCATCAGATGTGGGGCTGCTGCTTCTGTGGTGTTGAGCTGAGAGCTTAGCGCTCCTGCGCGCCTTCTTCTCCTAGAAGCTGTGCAGGACTCCATTTGATGACTCTCTCCTGACTAAGAAACCATCAGTTCATTGCCAAAGAACTGGACACCACCATCTTCATGACCTAAGGAATGATTCCTGCATAAATAATTGTGATTCAAATTTGGAAAGCAATTCTTAGGATGAGTTGGAAGAATCAGGCCTCTTAGCAGCTTAAGGCTACAACATTCTAAAACAATTTTAAATAACAAAGTTCCAAAAGCCATGTGAACTCATTATGAGAGGGCAGAACAACCCCAAATGTACAGAGAAGGCCCTGAGAGGTTAATGATCTTCCCCCAGTGAATTGGACAACTCCAGGGGAGACCAGCAGGAACTCCAGACTCTGCTCAGGTCCCCAGCTCTAGTTTTCATTTAAATCACTTAATCTGGCTAAACATCTCTTTCCTCTTCTGTAAAATGGGAGTAATCATTCGCCATCACCTTTACTGTGAAACAGAGGATTATATAAAAGCATTTAAACCTGAGCTTTACAATGTCATCTCTGCTCTGTAATTTTTGCGTTCCTCTTGTTATTACAACTGAAAGTCTGCATCTTTCATGAAACTTTTGAGAATCCCTACCACCCGCTGTAGTGCTGGGACAGAACCTAGGGCCTTGCTCTTGCTAGACAAATGCTCTGTCACTGAGCCACATCTCCAGCCCTTTTTATTTTATTTTATTTATTTATTTATTTAAATTTTTGAGACAGGGTCTTGTTACGTTGCCCAAGCGGGTCTCAAAATTGCAATACTCCTGCCTCAGCCTCCCTAGTAGCTGGGATTACATGCATGTGCCCCTGCACTCGGCTTGGTTATGTTTTCTTGTCTCTTCTGTAAGAAAGCTACTTAAAAACAACTAACATATAACCTTAGACAATATAAAATGAAAGCAATTCTTCCAGGAATACATATTCTGCTAGCATTGGATTTTTTTTAAAAGAGAGAGGGATAGTGAGAGAGAGAGAAAGAGAAAAATAGAGAAAACTTTCATTTAGTTTTTCTTTTTTCTTTCTTTTCTTTTTTAAAGAGAGAAGCAATTTTATTTAGTTTTTCATGTGGCCTTTGTTGCATACATGGTGCTGGGGTTTGAACTCACATTCTTGTGCATGCCAGGCAAGTGCTGTAACCGCTGAGCCACCGCTCCAGCCCCTTAGCACTGGATTTTAATAGAACACAACACTATAAAGTAAAATGCTCCTAATTAATACTCCTCTATGAATGTAGCTTTTGCATATGTATTCAAGAACTATATACAATGTATGTATATGCAAATATATGATTCCTTTTGTGTGTGTTAAGGCCATCAAGTTATCTAATTCTTTGAACATCTACTCTTTAAAACACTATACTAAATATTGAGTTAGACAGACAAATGTTAGAAAAAGCTGTCTTAATCAATTTAGGAACCCACTGTCAAAATAATAGTCCCTGTACTAGTCTGTTATTTTCAAGTGACAGAATTCCAATTGAGCCTGGTTTAAGAATAATTTATTAGCATGTGCACCCCATGGTGTACTGAAGGAGCTCACTGAAGGAGAAAGGATGTACCCAGGAAGAAAAGAGTAGTGTTTATAGGCTATCACGATCTACTACATCCCCAAATCATAACATCATCATCATTCTATATATCACAATAGGAGTTAGACAAAAAATTTAAAAAATAAGTACACAAATAAGAAACTCTTTTTTTTTAAGAGAGAAGGACAGAGTGAGAGAGAAAGAGAGAGAATCAATTTTTATTGAGTTTTTCACATGGCTTTCGTTGCTCTGACACTTAGTTGTGCATGTGGGTGCTGGGGTTCGAACCCGTGTACTTGCACATGCTGGGCAAGTGCCGTAACCACTGAGTCATCACTCCAGCCCACAAATAAGAAACTCTTGATTAAATTTATAAAACAATAATAATTGAATTTTGGCAGAATGAAAGTGAACAAAAACATTCCTACTATCAGGGGAGAAGCGACGTCTCTGAAGGGTCAGAGGAGTCCCCAGAGAGAAAGGGAAATTGGGTTCTTGGCATGTGTGATGGAAATGAACCCAGCACATGCCAGTCAAAGGTATAGACAGGTTTATTTGGGACATAGCTACACAGTAGAGAGAGAATGGGGGCGGTCTCTAGAGGGAGAGACAGCACTGCGTTGGTGTGGGGTGTTAATATTTCTGGAGGGATTTAGCATTTCTAGAGGCACGGTTGCTAGGGGCTGGGGTAGAGGTGGAGCCAGGGTGAAGCTACATGATTTCATATCAGTTTTCCCCGAGCTTGTGCATTGCCCTCCTTGTTTTTGCAAATAAGGTCATAGGTCAAGGGTGCTGGCCAATATGAAGAGCTGCTTCAATTAGGGGTTACAGCTGTTCAGGGGTGTGTTCTGCATTTTAATGGTTTGTGGACACTTACCTTGAGACTCAGTATCTCGCCTTCTCTTCCCAAATTTTTATCTCAATACCAAGTGATCTTCCAAAGGGAACCAAATTTCAATGCCTCCACTCCGCCTAATTCCAGAAATTCAGTCCACTGAAAGAGGTGAAAGGTGGAAAGAGAAGATGCTTCCTGGCTACCCTCTAGTGGAGCTGGTCCTGGGCAAGCTTCCCCTCCAGGCTCTGGCCTGGGATGACAGATGTCTCCACCAGTCACTTGCTGTGCCATAGCATGGGTTTCCTTTTCCCTATATCTCTTCCTCTAAACGGTAAGTTCGGTGAGGGACTATCACTCAGCCTGTCCTGATCAGAGTATATTGAGTGGCTACAATGTACCAAGAGGAGCCCTCTCTTTGTGTGGAATTTGCATTCAGCACACAGTAGGTATGCATGTGCCAGATATGAAGGTGCTCAAAGACAAGCACAGTAGGGCAAGTGGAAAGACCAGGGTGTAACCTGGAGGGAGGGTGCTGGGGAAAACTCCCCTGCCCTGCAGGAGATCTGGGAGACCTGGAAGACTAGGGAGGGGTGGTGTCCCAACAAACAGAGCAAGCCCTGATGTCCCAAAGGTAGGAGCCCCCTGGCCAATTGGAGGAGCGCATTGGTGGTGGGAGTTGGGATAGAGGAGAGAAGCCACAGGTAAAAACTTTCGATTTTATGCTGAATAAAATAAGAAGCCTTTGGAGGGTGTGAACAGGGAGTTTTTACTATTAGTGTTTGGGACACCACTGCCTCTTTTTTATTAGACACCAATTTTTCTACCACTGGCCCAGCCTGCATATTTGAAAACGGGTTTATTGGGGCTGGTGGGAGGGTGGCTCAGCGGTTATGGCGCTTGCTGGCATGCGCAAGGACATGGGTTCAAACCACAGCACTACGTACATAATGAAGTGTCAGACCAACGAAAGTCACATGAAAAACTAAATAAAACTGATTCTCTCACTCTCTCACTCTCTCTCACTGTCCTTCTCTCTTTAAAAAATAAAATAAAATGAGTTTGTTATCAAACTTTTTTAAATGATATGTTAACCTATATGAATGTTCACCTAAAAACAACTATAAAAGAATGGTTTCATTCCTCAAAAATGTCAAGCAAATAGCCTATTTTTTAATTTTAAAGGTTTATTAAGAACTACATATAGGGGCTGGAGCGGTGGCTCCGAGGCTACGGCACTTGCCTGGCATGTGCAAGTACATGGATTCAAACCCAAGCACCACGTACACAGCATTGTCTCAGAGCAACGAAGGTCACATGAAAAACTAAATAAAAATTGTTTCTCTCTTTCTCCCTCTCTCACTGTCCCTCTCTCTTAAAAAAAAAAAAGAAGAAAAGAAGAGAAGAAAGAGGAGGGGAGGAGGAGGAGGGG
>PVKS010038318.1:0-17999 GCA_004027875.1 Aplodontia rufa
TAGGGAGGGGGGAAGGGAATAGGAAGGACATCAAGGTGACCAGAGGGAGGTAGTATGGGGGAATCTAACCTGATGGGAATCTCTGACTTCCTCAAGAAGGCCAATTAACTTGGGTCTTAAGTAAAGTGAAACATGGAACCATGGGGAACCCAAAGGGGGAAACCATGGTCTGACACCAATATTGGCTTGTTCTATCATTACACTTTTGTTCTTGATTGTATGATGATGAACTCCTCCTGTTGTAAGACCATGTTTATTAAATAAAACTTTAAAAAAAGAAGAGTAACAGAAGAAATACTTGTTCAAGTTATTTTAAAGAAACAACAGATTTCTTTTAGTCTCACTCTTGTGCTTGCCTAGCAATTATTTGCAAGCATAATCATTTTTCCAACCATGTTTACTGTGGAAGAGAGATTTTGTAATGTTCATGGGCTGCCTAAGGGGCTAGCACTGCTTCGAAGGACTATGAATCATGTTATTTTGCAACTCAGTACTGTGCCCTTTAACCCAACAATGCGGGCCAGTGTTCTGCTGGTAAATGAGGGACCTTTAGCTTGGCTGACCCTTCTGTGAAAAGGCACTTTTACCAGGAAAGACGAGAACAAAGATTACAGATGGGAAGAAATAAACAGGTTTCCAACAAAAGAAGCCAATGGAATTGCTTAACCAGAATTATCCTTGCACTGCCATAGTTTCAAAGGACAAAATACAGAAAGAACCTTTTCTTATAGAACCCTCAACAGACTTTGAAATTATAGCAAAGATTTCATAATGGTGTTTTTTCATAACTCAATTTAGTCTCCAACCCCATCATTATCCTTCAAATCTCCTGAGTATAGAATAGAGAATGCATGATCAATCAGACATGGTAGGAGGCCGGGAGTTAATCAGGAGCCTCTGAAAGACAGCAACTTTCTGACCATTTTATATATCTGAACCTTGGGAATTATCATTTCTTGGACATTCTTTTTCTTATTTATTTCTTGTAGATATCCCTTACACTGAGATAGTAGAAAACATGACAGAATGAAGAGGGACATGAGGAAGAGACAGAGGAATTCATGACAAAAATATGAACGGAAAATCTGTTTGTCTATGTGCACATAAAATCACCAAGTCATGACCTAAAAATGGCATTTGTTCCTGCCTCTACTGTCAAACTTTATCTAACCAACGAAACACTCTTATTTATTTGTATTCCTTCTGGACAGACTGTCCTGGATTTTATTTATTGAATTATGTGGTTTTCCTGAAGGCAAGATAAATTTGGAGAATATAATTTTCCAAATATATGTGACTCATACTTCTTTTTCATTTTGAGAGCCACTAAAAGCACAAGATAAGAAATCCTCTTTTCATGGGAAGGAAGAAGAGACATAAAAAGAAGATACTAGAAAATGAGATTGATCAAATTACATTATGGGCAGGTATAAAGTCACAATGATGTCCCATTATTATATATAATTATAGTGCATCAATAAAAACTATAAAAAGGAACTCCTTATATTACCTCCAAATATTCACAGAGGGAAGTCCTGAAGATTACATTGTCTATTGCCTTAACCCCATTCTTAACTGCAAAGTGTTCAAATGGAGGCTCTGTCTTGGAGACAGAGACTGGGGAATTGCTTTGCATGCAGAACAAATTGGCCAGAACTTTCTGAATTTTGCACAGATAGGAGAGTTGGAAACCATCTTTTCCTTGCACCCAATGGAATCATGAAGAAACCATCATTTCACATCCAACCTAAGAGGCTGTGTTCAGGGGTTAGAATCATAAGAATGCGCCACAATGCGCCACAACCTTTCATTGGACAGATAGGCATTGTAGAAAGAGCTAACAGAACGGCAAATTTCTAGTCTGTTTTATTCTACAGAGGTTAAAATGAAGTCTCATCTGAAGATAACAGGAAAGTTTTATTAAGAAGTAAGAATGAGAGACTGTGGCGGTGGTTCAATGGTTGGAGCACTTGCCTGGCATGCACATGGACCCAAGTTCAAACCCCAGCACCACAAACACAACAAATGCCACATGAAAAAAAATAAATAAAATTGATTCTACTTTCTCATCTCTCTCTCTCTCTCTCTCTCTCTCTCTCTCACTGTCTCTCTCTCTCTCTGTCAAGGAAAAAAAAAAGCAATTCATAGGAAATACAAAACAAAACTACAGTGAGATATCACCTCACTCCAGTAAGATTGGCTGTTTCCAAAAAGACAAATAACAAGTACTGATAAGAATGAGAAGGAGAGAACCCTTACACAGTGTCATTGGGAATGTAAACTAGTACAGCCATTAAGGAGTTTCCTCAAAAATTAAAAATAGAAATGCCATATGATTCAGTAATCCCACTACCCACTACCAGGTGCATCTCCAAAGGAAATGAAATTGTTAAGTCAAAAAGACATCTGTACTCCATGTTTACTGTAGCACGATTCACAATAGCCATGAAATGGAAACCACCTAGTGTTCATCAACAGAAGAATGGATAAAGAAAGTGTGGCATATACACTAGATTGGGTGCTATTGAACCATAAAAAAAAGAATGAAGTTCTATTATTTGCACCAACATGGATGGAACTTGAGATCATTATGTTAAGTGAAATAGGCCAAGCGCAAAAAGATGAATTCCCATGACCTCACTTATATGAGGAAACTTAAAAAGTTAATCCCATTGAAATTGAGAGTAAAATGGTAGTTACTGAAGACTGGGGAAAGTACAGAATAGGGAGGGATGGAGGAAGGTTAATCGATGGAGACTAAGTTACAGTTAAACATGAGCAAAAAGTTTTAGTGTGCTATCTATTGCTCAGTAGGGTGACTATAGATAAGAGCAACAATATGGATTCCAAAAAGGTAGAATGGATTTGAAAGTTTTCACCATAAATAAACTTTAAATAATTGTGGAAATAGATGTTTAACCTAACATTTTAGTCAGCTCTTTCACCACTGTGACCAAAAGACCTGACAAGAACAATTAGAGGAAGAAAAGTTTATTTGGCTCACGGTTTCAGAAGTCTCAGTTCATAAACAACTGATTCCATAGCTCTGGACCTGAGGTGAGGCAAAACATTATAACAGAACTGTGTGGAAGAGAAAAGCAGCTCAGGACATGGCAATCAAGAAACAGAGCTCCACTCATTAGGGATAAAATATAAATCCTAAAAGCATGCCACCAGTGACCCACCTCCTCCAGCCACATTCCACCTACCTACAGTTACTGCCCAGTTAGTTAATCCCTATTGATGGATTAATGTACTGACTGAGTTAAAGTCCTCATAAACCAATAAATTCACCCCTAAACTTTCTTATATTGTTTCACATATGAGCTTTTGGGAGCCATATCTAAGCCATAATACCTAATTTAATGTGTACAGTATCATAATATTACATGGTGCCCCATTAATATGTAAGTTTATATATTAATAAGCTTTATATTTTATGTATAAATTTTTGTATATATTTTATGTTTTAAATTAAATTTTTAAAAAAGGGATAAGACTGATGAAATAGCAAAGGGCCAAATGGCAAATGACTCATTGAGTTACATTTTATCCAAAAAAACAATGGATAGCCAAATGGATTCTGGATCAAGGTAGTGAAATGATAAAATCAGCACTTTAGAATGTGATTGACAGAGTAGATAAATCAGACATTAGGTGATAAACTTTTGGACTAAGGCAATATATAAACAAGGGATCCTGCCTGGCAGATTTAAAAGGACTTCAAGGGGTGAATAAAAATACTCTGTGGATTTAAGATGAGATGACTAGGAGACTGACAAGACTGTTGAGAGAAAGACCTATTCCAGATGAAGATGATGAGCTTAGAGTTTTAAACCTTGTCTCCAACCAGAGGCAACTGTCACTAATCTTTTGTTTATGTTCTTGATTCTTTTTAAATAAAACGTACACCACACAAATGCTGGTGTAAAGAGTGGTGATTACCATCACCTCTCCACTCAACTCACCTATTTGGAATATACAGAAGATAGGTAGATCTTGGAGAATGAGAGTAGCTTATCAAAAATTTAACCAGGTAATGATTCCAAATGCAGTTACTATACTAGATATAATTTCATTGCTTGAACAAATTAATAAATCCTCTGGTAGCTAGTTTACAGCTGTTGATCTGACAAATACTTTATTTCTTCTCCATACCAAGCAATTAGTAAAGACCACCAAAATCAGTTTGCTTTCATCTGTCAAGGTCAGATGTACCTCAAGAACTCTTCATCCTATGTATAATTTAGATCACAAGGATCTGCAAAGAAGGTAATTGCTATACTGGGTGGAGTGATTGATTCTGACTACCAACAGGTAAATGGATGCTGGATTCCATCATGGAAGTTAAGGAAGAGTATATGTGGAATACAAGAGATTTCTTAGGATGTCTTTTAGTATTAACATGATTAAGATTGATGAAAAACTAAACTCTATGAAGACAGGACCACTAGTGACCTATATCCTTCAAGAATGAGGGTTTAGATACCCCCATATACAAAACCACAATTAGCTAAAGTGCTTGTTAAATGCAAAAAGAATCCACTGGGTAATGGATGGAAATAGTCATAAATCCCAGCTGGTACTATCTGACCAATTACAGAAATGAGTATTCTAATTGTTATGAGTATTTACTCTTTACTTTATTGTGAATATGTTTCTTTGTGTGCATCTGTGTGTGTAGCAAATATCTTTACTTTTTCCTTCTTGAACAACATAAGATGTATTGACTTTATTTTATAGTATTTAAGTATTGCTAATTTTACATCATATCAAGGAGAGGGATAAACATCACTCAAGTATTTACCTCTGATGCCAGTGATGTGGATGTTGGGTTCATGTCCTCTCGGAGTCGAAGAATAAAACCGAGGGACACTGAGGCAAGTGTAGTAAATTGATTTTATTTTATAGAAAGTAAAGCATAGGGAAAAGAGCAGGGGAAGGAGACAGAGCAGATGAGGCCGTGAGGTCTGCCCTCTCCTGGATTGGTCACTGCTTCCCTGCCCCTGTATCTAGGACTCAGGTGCAGGGAATTCTGGTCCAGTCTTTGGTCCATGCCTTAGGTGCCAATAGAAAGAATGTGGTTCCTTACTTAGCAGCAGGGAGTGTCTGCATCTAGGCCTATCTTGTCAGACCCTTATTAACATTGGGGGATGTCTTTGCCCTCTCAGGAAAGATAACCGTCAGTAGATTTTCTCCTTATCCACCCACATTGTTCTGCCTACACTGACTGCCTAACTTTTCTGTGCCTCACCTCCTCTTCCAGGGAAGAGGTTAATGTGTTTGCAGTTGTACACAGAATACTTGTATCAAGTTAGGCTGAATTAATTACAATCTTGTCATTGTCTTTATTAAAAGATTATATATGGTTTATGGAGATACCAGTGGGCACCAAGTTAACAATGAGTGACAACAAACTTGACATTATTGACATATATGGAACACTCCTGAATGACAAAATACAAATTAGTTTCAAAAGGAAATGGAACATTCACTAAGTTAGGTCAAACTGTGAGCCACAAATAAATCTCAATTACTTTAAAGGATTAAAATCATATAAAGTATGTTCTCTAATCAAAGTTGAACTGAAATAGAAGACAATAACTGACAGATATCTAGAACTCTCAAAAATATTTAGAAAATTAAATGCTATTTAATAAAATATGTCAATGTTTCACTAAAGTTTCATACCCTCAAGATCAAACCTTAGGAATCTCATTTCAAGGGGGGAAATATTCCTAGACACACACACACATGCACACACACACACACACACACACACACACACAGATTCATGAAATAATAATGCTCTAAAAATTTGTTTCTGTTTTACATCAGTTGGAAAAAATCATTTTATATAGCTGAATTTTTAAAAAGGAACTATGGAAATTACATACTATGTGTTTTTTACTTCAGAAACCCAATCTTATCCTGGATGTTGACTTCTATTATATAGTTCTTAATGTCAATGAGAAGTGCCATTAGCATCTACAATGCATAAAAATGGTGATTCAGACTATAAGCTACTGAATCAAAGGACTTGGCTTTGAGTACTGGTTCCTCCATTTGATATCTATGTGGACTTGGACAAATTTCAAATTTCTCTATGCCTCAGTTTCTTCATTTGTAAAGTGAGGCTAATTATATTACTCAAGCATTGCTGTTGTGGTTAAATGATTTAGTTTGTGTAAAATGCTCACAGAAGTTGCTAACTTGTGATAAGCACCATATGAGTTTTGTTTTTAAAATATTTCTCTTTTCTGGCATTCAGGTCTTTGCATTCCACATCCCTGACTAAATTCTAATGCTCCTTCTCAGAGAAGAAGGAACATGAAGCTTTGAGTTGCTCAGAACCTCTATTAGGTCATTGAGGCACTGCCATTACAATGTAAGAGAAAAATGTCTCCCCAGAATCTTCAGAGACGATATATTATGAGGCACCATAAAACTTAGCTTAATTTCTTTGCATGATTGCCAATACTGCCAGCAGACAAGCTTGTGAGGGAAGACACCTCACAAACAACAGGTCTGATGAAAAAAATCACCACAGTTGATGATCTCTACTATGAACTGAATAATGCCCCCCAAATTCCTATGTTGAAATGCTAACCAACAAGGTGATGGTACTTAGATGTAGAGGCTTAGGATAAGATGAGGTCATGAGTGTAGGACCCTCTTTATGGGACTGCTGTCCTTTTCAGAAGAGAAGGGAAACTGAGATTCCTCTCTTTCTATCATGTGAGGACACAGAAGATAGCCATCTACAAACTAGGAAGCAGGTTTTTAACAGACACAAAATCTTCCAGCACCTGGACTTGGATTTTCTAGCCTTCAAAACTATAAGAAGTAAATATTTGCTGTTCAAGCCATCGAGTCTGTGGTATTGTGTTGTAGCAGCTTGAATGGACTGAGATAGTATCCTTTCTCCCAACAAAACGGGAAAAAATGTTCACTGCAGGATCATAATGCCAAGTCTACATTCAAAGGAACTGATAGCTGTAGACACCTCAGTATTTGAAGCGGGAGCATCAATGTTTGGATAAACCAGCATCCTAAGTGCAACTTCCCCAGGACTTGAACTTATTTGTCAATGTTGTTTAGATCTCAGACAGCTTCTTCCCTAAGCCTTCACTACCACAGTTCTCAATAGTGAGCTTACTCACCCTCAATCAGTCCTCCACAGAGGAGTGAGAGGAAATTCCCTATCTATATTCAAAATAAGGAAGGAAGTATACTTGGAGGGCCATGCTTCCTTTAGTAGAAAAAGTAAAGTCATTCATATTGAAGACAAAGTTAACACTTTAGAATACCAGCCCTATTGGTGTAGCAAGAGACCACCCTGAAACGAACTCTTATGCAAGACAGCAGAAACAAAATCCACAGGCTTACTGGACAGCAAAGGGGCTGGCTCTGTGGTGAAACAGGATGAATACTACCCTGGGAGGCTAAAGAGCCATTTCCACATTAGACGTTGTGCTGTCTAGCTATATAACTAGGGGGAAATGGCTATGAAATGGATATTTTATTGAGTATATACAGCCAGCACCCTGAGCATTGGGGACACAGAACAATATACACAATGTCCATATCATTAACATTTTAGAGGAGATTTGGAGACTGTATCTCCTCAAATGTACATTTCTCAGTCACATTAATGAATTTGTGTACTGTGCTCATGTTAAAAAGCAATCATTAAATTTTTAGGAGAGTTGAGATACTTTGGAAGGTTCTATCATCATACCATAGCTCTTAACCATCTATGGACACAATTGGCCATTAGTGGGTTTATCTGCAGTGATGTATCCTGCCTGACTTGAGGAGTTGATCTTGATGCTATCTGTGCAGAGATGAGTTTCTGCACGTGGAACTCAGTGATGGCCACTTCTTCAACATTATCATAATGTACAGTTGGGTTATGATACACTAACTCTGAGCTTTTCACGTTAATTACTTTTCTATCAAGGAAATCAGGTAAAACTGTCCTTCGATGGGAAAACCCCATTCACTATTGCTGAAAATTCCTTTGACCTCTCTGTGTCCCCAGCTCACTTGGTCAGGTGATTATTATGTAATGGGCTTTCAAATCAACATTGCATGGGCTTCATTTTTCCAGGAAGTTTTCCTTTTTCTTGAGTGGCACTGATTTGTCATGCATCTAAGCCCCCTCCCATGGAATTGAGTATGTCTTCCCTCACAGGGATGTATGGAAACAACAGATAACAGAGCAAAGCAGTTCTTTTCATTTTTCCTTTCACAGGAAATTTTCCTCAGCCTGTGAATCAAAAAGAACATTTTAATGTTCTTCTTCTGCCTGCCTTCTCACCTTCAGCCTGCCCCTTCTGAAATAATGCGGGTCTTTTCATCTGATCATGTTAACCCTTGACTGAAAAACCAAATTTTTCTACGAGATTGATGCTTTGAGTGTAAATTTGTAGGTCTGCCTTCAGAGCCTGACAGGAATAAATAAAGAGACAAATTGTAGGTCTTTGGTTGTCACAGCAGGGATTCCTATCATGCCATCAGCTTTCTTGTCCCCAAATGCAAGAGCTGCCTGAAAGACCAAGGTAATTGAAAAACAGGCATAAACCTCTCTGGTTTCTCTGATATTAAAGGAAATTGCCTCCTACTGAGGTTGTTGCAGCTTAGTGCTCCGAACGAGAAACAGACCATTCTATTTCAAACTCAAATATTGAATACACTTTAACTAGTCTATCGGGAAAGAAAAATCTCACTGGATGAGTAGGTATCAAGACTGAGTGGTTGCTCAGTTCTCTCAGTCCTGTTCTAAGAATGGCCCAAACTCATGCTCCTCCTTTTCTCCCTTCCTCTCTGCTCTCCTCTCTTCATTTTTCTCTCCCCTTTGTCCACCCCCTCCTACCCCAGAGCAAGAGAATTATCAGATATACATGATCACCCCTTTATCTTGTACCAGAGTATGCAGCATGATGGTTTATCTTCAAGTTTATGTGATTGTACTGGTCTCACAAATAATACTAATACCTACGGTGGATGCTGTGATCTGAGTGTTTCCCAAATTCCATCTCATAAAGGCTTGATTCTCAGGGTGGTGCTCTTGATAAGTGCTATGAACCTTTAGGAGGTGAGGCCATGTGGGAGACCCTTAGATCACTGTGGCACTCCCTCCAAGTAGAATGTGAAGCCCCAGCATCTTTCTCCTCTCTTCTCTGTTTCCTGGCTCTTAAATCAAGTGGTTTTCTTCCACCACTCTCTCAGGAGGCCCGGATCCATGGAGTCACTCAATTTTGGATTGAAACCTCCAGAATCAGGAGCCAAAATAAATCTTTTCTCTTTACAAGTTGATTGCCTCAAGTGTTCCATTATAGTAATGAGAACTGACAATTCAGTGGTTTAGTAAAAATGGGTATATGTGAGTGTAAGAAATGTGGATTGAAATAGAAAAAAATATATATGGAACAAATGATAAACCATGGGGCCCAAATATATTATTAATACATGTCTTAGCCAAAAGAAAAAGTGGTTAATGATTAATGTGTGGGCACATAATAAGCTGTTTCGGTAAATACTGGGTAAAACATTTGCCCAGCAAATCCAAGTATGTATTCAATGATTGGATGGGCTCACAGTTCTCATGTGAAGCTGACATTACTCACAATCTGCCCAACTGAGAGGGAAGCCCTCAATCAAATTAGCCAGTTGCCTGGGTCGTAACAAGATAATGCAGAGTTCCAGGGGTCATTTTTCAGATACTCCTGCTTGCCACTCTATACACAGTCTGAATATCAAGAACTCCCCTGTGTTTTGTGGTGACTGCAAGCACTGGTAGTGATGGAGAGGGGTTATACATAGAGCACTTTGGATAGGGCTCACTTAACCCCAGGGCATTGCTAACCAGCACTTCTATTGATCAATTGCTAGGAAATGTGTGAGATGTCACAGGAAGGCACTCCCCAATGACACCAGATCTTCCAAGGCAGCATGTCTGTCCAGGTAACTTGCAGTGTCCACCTACATGGTGATAAAGGCATGTCTGTGGAATGTGCCTTGGCTCCCATGCAGTGCCCTGAAGCTAGTGATGATTAATGCATCAAGTTCCTCCTCTTCCTGTGTTCTCCCTCACTGCTTTCAGCCTTCTCAAATACATCCCATCGCAGCTCAGGTGACCCCAACTTGGTCTGAGAAGGAGGGAAAAGCAGGCAGAGGAGATTCTCACACGCCCTGCATTCTCTTTACAATGAATCTTCATGGCATAAATAGTCCTCCGGGATTTCCTCACATCCTTCTTTTAGATGTTCAAGAATTTGCTTTGGAAACTTCACAGCATTTTTAATGTTCATTGTTGAAAATTACTTTCTTCTTGCAGGCCTGTTGCAGTAATCCTAATTCTCTCTAGGAAAGTGTGAATGAACCTGCCTAACTTGAGGAAAGGTCAATATATTAAGAATGCTCAGAAGAGAAAAAGGGGCACAAAATTTGGTATTTCGAAATAATATATGTTTATATTTACTATTCTTCTCCTTCTCCAAAGATTCTTCAATACTTCAAGTCTTGGGCATTAACCTTACACAGGATATTAAAGACCTATTCAAAGAAAACTATCAAACTCTAAAAAAAAGAAATTATAGAACACCTGAGCAGATGGAAAAACATTCCATGCTCATGGTTAGGCAGAATCAATATAATAAAGATGGCCATTCTACCCAAAGCCCTATACAGATTCAATGCAATCCCCATCAAGATACCTATGGCATTTTTCAGAGATATAGATGAAGCAATTCTCAAGTTCATATGGAACAACAGGAGACCCAGACTAGCCAAAACACTACTCTATAGAAAAGAAGAAATAGGGGGTATCTCAATCCCTGACCTGAAATTATATTACAGAGCTGTAGTAGCAAAAACAGCATGGTATTGGTATCAAAACAGAACCGAAGAACAGTGGAACCGAATAGAAGATCCTGAGACAAACCCCCATATCTTTAAATATTTGATATTTGATAAAGGGGGCAAAAGTATAGTGTGGAAGAAAGATAGCCTGTTCAACCAATGGTGTTGGACAAACTGGACTGCCATTTGTAGACAACTGAAGCTGGATCCTTATCTTTCGCCTGCACAAAAATTAAATCAAAATGGATCAAAGACCTGGATATTAAGCCTACAACTTTAAATTTACTAGAAAAAGAAGCCGGGTCAACACTACACCTTATAGGAGTCGGCCGCTTCTTCCTTAATCGAACTCTTATGGCGCATGCTGTAAAATCAAAATTAAATGAATGGGATGCAATTAAACTAAAAAGCTTCTGCACAGCTAAAGATCTAGTCGAGAACATCAACAGAGAACCTACAGAATGGGAGAAAATTTTTGCCTGCTATACCTCGGACAGAGGGCTAATATCCAGAATATATAGGGAACTAAAGAAACTAAAGTCCAAACTCGCAAAAAATCCAATCGATAAATGGGCTAAAGAACTCAAAAGGAACTTCTCTCCAGTGGAAGTCCAGAAAGCCCATAAATATATGAGAAAATGCTCTACATCATTAGCTATAAGGGAAATGCAAATCAAAACTTCAATGAGATACCACCTCGCTCCTATTAGAGTGGCAAAAATGAAAAATACAAACAACGACAGATGCTGGAGGGGCTGTGGGAAAAGAGGAACACTGTTACACTGCTGGTGGGACTGCAAACTGGTTCGGCCACTATGGAAAGCAGTGTGGAGAATCCTCAAAAAATTAAGGATGGAACCATCTTACGACCCAGCTATCCCACTCCTGGGTATTTTCCCAAAAGATTTGGAATCAGCGTATTATAGCGATGTGGCTTCATCAATGTTTATAGGAGCTCAATTTACTATAGCTAGATTATGGAACCAACCCAGATGCCCCTCGCTTGACGAGTGGATACAAAAGCTTTGGTTCATATATATTATGGAATACTACTCAGCCATCAGAGAGGACGATATTATGGCTTTTGAAATCAAATGGATGGAAATGGACAGAATTATGCTTAGTGAAGTCTCCCAAGCTCAGAGATTCAAGGGCCGAATGGTTTCTCTCATCTGTTGATACTAGAATTTATGTTGAAGCAGTAGGACAGACGGCTGACCTAACAAAGCCTCAAATTGAATGACTTTGAGTGCAACAGGGGGAAAGCTCCCTAGGATACTTGGAGGTGTAGGGAAGGGGATGGGGAGGGGGGAGGGTATATGAAGAACTCATAGGAGTCTGGTGGTTGGGAAGATGGGGGAACCATCCCAGAAGCTGATGTCATTACTCCACGAGCTACCCATTTAATGCATGAGTTCTTCTGGGGGAAACTACAACAGGTGAAACCCATAGTGGTTTATCTATGATTTGGCATTACCCCTGGATAACAAAGTTTATATACATTGATTGCTACTGTTTTGATAATGTTTCCCCCTCATCTGTATCCTGTATCACTATATACTTCTAATAAATTTGAAAAAAAAATACTCTGCTGAAGCTTCTTTCTCAAATTTCATATTTGTTCAATCTGCTACCAGTTGAGCATCCTTTATCCAAAATGCTAAGGATCCAAACAGTTTCCAATTTTAATTTTTTTATTTTAAAATATTTGCATACTCAAAATGAGATATCTTGGGGATTGGGACCCAGTTCTAAACACAAAATTTATTTATGTATCATATACATATAGCCTGAAGATAATTTTATACAATAATTTCTGTATACTTGCATTTTGACTGTGATCTGTCCCTTGAGGTTAAATGTGAAATTTTCCACTTGTGACATCATGTAGCATTCAGAAAGTTTCAGATCTGGGAGCATTTCAGATTTGGGATTTTCAAATTAGGGATGCTCAACATGCAAATTCCTTACTTCAGATCCCAATCTCTGATAGTGTTTGATTATGCTGACCATATCCTTTGTCTTAGTTAGGAATTGGAGGTGGTGATACATAATCAGTAGAAATCAACCTAGCCTAGGTTGATAGAAGAAATTATTGGAAAGAAACTGAAATAGCTCCTCTCAAATGAATTCCTTGTTTGACCCTTCATTGTGGCATCTGCATCCAGTCTGACACTTTCAAATCTATCACCTACTCAGGATAAAAATTAACCTCCTTGATAACCTCTAATGGAGGTTACTACACATTTCTAAATATTATTGATTTCAATTAATTGAAACCTATCTCCTGTTCCACATGACATCTGCATCTTTCTTCAAAATATGCATTGGTATAAAAAGCTACATCTGGTTCAGAACTAAAACTTCAGGTAAGAACACATAAACTATTACCATTCCTCACTGAAATATTTCCTAAAATCAAACATTTTACAGATCAAAAAATTCTTCTTTAATGAGTGTCTTAATCTTTATCTTCACTAAAGTTTTTATGAAATGTAGTTATCAGCAGCGGAAAAACATGAGATAGTATTTGTATATAAAAACATATTTTAAATTCTACTTCTGCCCACTCATTTCACCTGCCACAGCTGCTTTTTTGTTTTGATGAAAAATGAATAAGGAATAAATAGAAGGCCAATACTTCAAATTGCATACCTTTGGAAAAATCTAGTAGTGTTTCCACTTTGGAAAAGACTATCCTCAATTATGCATCACTCAATAGCTCAGACATGAACTGATACTTCCTTCAAAAACAGGGTAGGAATTAATTGCAGGTCTTGTTTTTTACACATACTAAAGAAAAGTCCCCAGGAAAAAACTGAATCATATTTGTTCTCAGGAAAGAAGGCAGAAGGTGCCCTGTGACCACAGCATGATGAATTCTGGTCCTACATTTAAATGATTCAACTTCCTGACAAGAATAGGGATCCCACATGTGGCAGCTGACTCAACAGGGTAAAGTGTGACATTACAACTCAGGATGGAAATAATTGTATCTGTCTTTTTTCATTCAAGGTCCTTTTTGTATTTGAATTCATTGAGGAAATCCAACCTCTCTAATCAGGAAATTGTACTCTGTTTTCCTAATCAATTCATAGAATGTGTTCTGGCCCACTGGCTGGGTCAGTCCTGCTTAACAGAATCATAGAGATGGATCCAGCATACAAGTGTCTCTAGTCTAACCCTCTTAATTTTAAAGACAAAAAGGTCCAAAGAATTTTTCTAGGAATACACAGCTAGCTCCTACAATGGCTCATGAATATTTTCATCCTGTCATTTTAAAAAGAAGTGGGGGCAAGGAAGAGTATCTGGACTCAGGTTTGGACGTAAGGGCTTTGTTGACACAGGTGGCTGAGAGGTGCAGTGTAAAATGATCACTGGAGAGGAAGGAGAATGAGAGAATGTGGCTCCATGCTGGAAAAGCTGCCTAAGGGCCCAGGTAATCAGATGTTTTCTCTCAGCCCCAGCTGCCTGCTGGGTTCCAAGCAAGCAGACCCAGTAACCCCAGGAGCCTACTGGGTTTCCACAGCACAGGGCTTCATGCCGGTGACAGAGATGCTCTGCCCTCTGCATCTCAGGATGCCCGCCTCACACTCAGACATTGTCTGCTCCTTGCCGCTCTCTTCCACGCAGATGCTAAACCCTTCTTCCTGACACTCTGATGCTTCTCGGCAGACACATTTGTTGCTCCTGGCTGGAAAGATAAATGAGAGAGGCTTAATAGCAGGCATACAGTGGAGGTGGAAAAGTCAAAGCACATTCCTCCAAAGAAAGGATGATTAGAGAGTTCCTGCTCTGAGGGGCACAAAAAGCTATCCCCTGGAAGAGAAGTAAGACCAGGACATGAAGGCACTTTGCTCCACACAGAATAAATGGAGTAATGGGGTTTGACACTGATGCCAGGTTTCTGTTAGTTGAACACACATGAGGCATCTCTATGCAAGCCAAGAGCTCCCGAGCTCTTTCCTCACACATGCCCCCTCCATGTGAGCCAGTGGTCAAGTGCTTCATCCCTCCTCCCCGCCAGACCAAACGAAAAGGCTTCAGCAAAGAGCAGGGTTGAGGCTCAGAAAGAAGGAAAACAAAGAATTAAATCTGCTTTGAGAGAGAAGGCATAACACACACAAGGTTATATGTCCTGTAAACACGCGCACACACACAGAGGAATGAGTTAGGAGGGAAGGAGTCTGTGTGGGAAAGGGGCATGATGGAACACCCCAGCCAGGTGCCTCCAGAAGGAAAATAGCAAGGTCAGCCAGTGGATGGTGGTGACAGCCAAACCCAAAGTGTCCCAGTCATGGCTACAGGTATGTAAGTCTTTGTTTATGTGCAAACTACAATGAGTGAAGGGTAAGGTGTCCAGTGGATACAGTCCAGGACAGGGAGGGAGCAAAGAGCTGGCAGAGACCTTGTGCATCCTACAGTTCAGCCCCCAAATTTACAGATACAGAAACTCAGGACAGAGACTCTTTCACAGTATTCCCCAAACCAGAGGAGGTGTTTCATGCCCTTCGTGGTATTCAGGATCGTTGGAAGTGCTCCATGACCACAGCCTTAGCAAGTATTGAATCACAATTCAAGAAAGTAATTTCTTTTCCTATTCTCTTCACATCCTTCTGATTACTTGTAGAAGAAAGTGTCAGCTTGGTGCCAGTATGTGTTTAACACCTCTCCAACACTTGCTAGACTCCCTTATCACAAAAAGAGGACATTGTCAATACCAGGGCAAAATTCAGCTAAAACTTATAACTTTATTTTGTTCTATTATTTGTATTTTTATAGCTACCAAATATTTATGATAAGTGATATTTTCTCTTAAGGATGTAATATATAAAGTTTCCATTTTTAAAAAGATATTTTATGTGTGCCCTTTTAAAAATAAGTACATAATATAGATAGTACAAGGACAGAGCAAAAGTCATGAAAGTGGAACAGGAATCAACAAGATTTGGGAAAATATTTACACCATCCGGAATGGATTCTTGTCCTCTTGGGTATCCGAGAGGGAGGAAAGTCAGATGGAAAATTCATTGTCAAACCAGTCTGAATTCTTGAACTTCCTCTGCTTTGATCCATTGCTGATCTAGAAACTATGTTGTTTAAAACCTCAATGCTATTACGTTAGCTTTCTTATAGTTACAAATACAAAATGATCCTTACCATCACATTTTCCCCACAGTGGACATGCACCACAAGCTTTCTCAGCTGAAGCAGGCAGAGTACAGCTGTCCCTACCAGTAAGAGTGTAGTTTCTACCCTGACAGCGGAGAACATTCAACTTGCAAACTGTCAGAGGCAGGATCCTTTGGCTTCTCTCATCTCGAGCACATACATCCAAGGAAGATCTGAAAATAATTTTTAATTATGTTACAAGATTTTTGTTCTTAAAAGCTGAAGAGAAGCAAATGAAGCTCATTTCCCCCTACGTTATCACCCACAGAAAAAATAAAAATCAACATCAACTCCAATCCTTTTCATTCCTCCGGCCCAAATCCCTCAGAGCTTCCAAATGGACATATTTACTCTATGCGTTCACAGTTTTTCCAAGCATAGACACCAAGTGCTGATTTATTTTCATCTAGGACAGATCAGATACAGCAAATTAAAAAACAAAAGTGAAGTACGTTAGCAACTGCTGATGAACTGATAACACTAGAGACAGAAAATCACCAGGGATCATTCAGCGCGATCATAGTCAAATAAAAACGTCTACCACAGGAGAGATTAGCTCCTCCAATCCCAGCGGCAGCTAGAGTTCAAGTTCTCAATGCAGCATTGTCCAATAATGAATCACCCCCAATCATCAAGGGAAGATAAAACTGTATTTTCAATGCTGTTTTCTAAAGTGTCTATGTTATACAGATTCAATGCAATCTCCATCAAGATACCTATGGCATTCTTCACAGATATAGAAAAAGCAATTTGCCAGTTCATATGGAAAAACAGGAGGCCCAGACTAGCCAAAGCACTACTCTATAGAAAGGAAGAAATAGGGGGTATCTCAATCCCTGATTTGAAATTATACTACAGAGCCGTAGTAATAAAAACATCTTGGTATTGGTTTCAAAACAGAACTGAAGATCAGTGGAACAGAATAGAAGATCCGGAGACAAACCCCCATATCTTTAAATATTTGATATTTGATAAAGGGGGCAAAAGCATAGTCTGGAAGAAAGATAGCCTATTCAACAAATGATGCTGGACAAACTGGACAGCCACATGTAGACAACTGAAGCTAGATCCTTATCTTTCACCCTGCACAAAAATTAAATCAAAATGGATCAAAAACCTGGATATTAAACCAACAACTTTAAACTTACTAGAAAAAGAAGTAGGGTCATCACTACACCATATTGGAGTCGGCAGCTACTTCCTTAACAAAACTCCCATGGCTCATGTGGTAAAATCAAGAATAAATGAATGGGATGCAATTAAACTAAAAAGTTTTTGCACAGCTAAAGATCTAGTGAAGAGCATCAAGAGAGAACCTACAGAATGAGAGAAAATTTTTGCCTGCTACACCTCTGACAGAGAACTAATATCCAGAATATACAGGGAACTAAAGAAACTAAAATCCAAACCCACAAATAATCCAATCAATAAATGGGCTAAAGATCTCAAAAGGAACTTCTCCCCTGTGGAAGTCCAGAAAGCCCATAAATATATGAGAAAATGCTCTACATCATTAGCTATAAGGGAAATGCAAATCAAAACTTCAATGAGATACCACCTCACTCCTGTTGGAGTGGCAAAAATGAAAAATTCTAACAACAACAGATGCTGGAGGGGCTGTGGGAAAAAAGGAACACTGTTACACTGCTGGTGGGACTGCAAACTGGTTCGGCCACTATGGAAAGCAGTGTGGAGAATCCTCAGAAAATTAAGGATGGAATCACGTTACAAGCCAGCTATCCCACTCCTGGGTATTTTCCCAAAAGAGTTAGAATCAGCGTATTATAGTGATGTGGCTTCCTCAATGTTTATAGCAGCTCAATTTGCTATAGCTAGACTATGGAACCAACCCAGATGCCCCTCACTCGACGAGTGGATACAAAAACTATGGTACATATATACAATGGACTACTACTCAGCCATTAGAGAAGATGATATTATGGCTTTTGATATCAAATGGA